>JBBPNN010000030.1:0-78280 GCA_038090935.1 Hortiboletus campestris
CCTTGCTCAGGTCCACATTCTCGAGTGACATTGATCGTGATCACAACGTCACAAAAGTACATATAAGGCTAGGGTGGTGGTCGTGATGTCAGCTACCCTCGGACTGTCGGCGTCGATCAGGGCTACGACTCGAAGCCCATGCAGTGAGAAGGCTGGTAGTACAGACGAGGCACGGGAGAGGTCGAAATGGGGCCCTGATGTTGTAGGCCAGTTTTATTTTGGAAATCGAGGCCTGCGAATAGCTGCGATCCATCTCGCATCGTTCGAGACAGCGAGACACCACACAAGCCTCGCTTTCATCGTTGCCATTTGTTTGCCATCTTCCACTCGCCACACGCTAACACTGCGCCAGTCCCAGCCCGCAAGGTACTCGCCATTCACTGAGAAGGTCCCCCACATGTATCGGACACATCCACGCGACTTGGTTGGTCAAGAAGTCGGTCATTCATATTGCGGGAGAGGGGCTGAAAACGTGGGTGATCTGGGACATGTCCTGGGTCCTAGGAGGTCCTCCTCCGGTATTTCCTTATATGGGACGCTTTCCACAACGGAATCCGACCGATGCAGGGCATCAGCTGCTCAAAGTGCGCTTTTTGAAGGCGTTGATAGAAAACGTCCCAAGCAGGTGGACTGCCGGACGAAGCGGAGTGGCCAGTGACCACGAGATGCTTCATTCTCAAGGAATAGGTCTGACTTTCCACGGCCGCCGGTTCCAAACTGCAGGCTGCGTCGATCAATGGCGGTCTCACGGAGCGGCTGACGAGTGAGAAGTTATCGAGTGTCAGCCACTCTTAGCGCGATGTGCTTTTAAGTGAGACAACCCACTGCCCACTCTTCTGAGCTCCTCCCAATCGTTTCCAAGGGACTTTGACATCGTTCCCAAGTCGCTCGGGAATGTCGACCGACAATACCACCAGCAAGCTTGCTACCCCCCGGTGCATCACTCCCATGCGGGCACTATCGGGTCTCTTTAGAACACCAACGCGTCTCCGCACACCCACGTCGGTCAGCCGTCCCAACAAGCGTACCCGCGCTCGGACGTCATCGTCCTCCACCCCATCGACGCCAAGCACCCCGTCATTACCCGCTGTCGTTCTCCAGACATATTCGGTCTCCACCGACAGCATCGTCCTTACTGCCCTGCCTTCCGTTCCTTTTTGTTGCCACGAAGACCTTTTGACGATGTCCCGTTCGCAGCTCGAGGTCGTTGTGCGTGCGCTCAACGCGCGGCTGCCTCGTCGGATGCGGATCGGCCCGGAGGATGATTTTTGGCAGAGCGATGACCAGGACCGCACTGGAGAATGCGATGACAATGACGGATTGTCAAGAATGAGCGAGGCGGAGATGAAGAGACGCATTGAGGAATTGGTTGGGATCCGGCCCGTCGTGGGCAAGAACCGTGTCTCCAGGTTAGGCTTGGGTTTGAGCACACGCACTGGAGTCCCTCCTGCACCCAAGGCAGTGCGAACGCGGGATGTGGCGTGGAGGCCGTATGAGAAGACCCCTTGGGAGATGGAGGTGGACGCCGCTGAGGACCAGAGCGACGACTTGAGCGTCATGATCGAGGATGCTCTCACGGGATCCAGTCCTCTCGCGAGTCGAACCAAGTCTGGCCCGCACGTGCGTGGACGAAACAACACGCTACCTCGCCTCGCCATCCTACAAGAGGAGAATGAAGGGACTGAATCGAAAGAGGACGACTCCGAGGACAACGAATCTCGTCCATCTAAGAGACAGCGGTTCGTAGGGAGTGTCACTCGTGATTCCGAGGGAGGATCTCAGATTGTCCAGGAGGCCATGGAATCCAGGCTCATAGAGCATATGGATCTCTCTGGATCCCCTTTGCTAGCTGGAGACGACGAGTCGTCCTCTGATGATTTCACCGAATCGGACGAAAGAGTAGTCACGACTAAGATAAACCCGGACTGCGCCACAAATACGTCGGAGGAAGCGGCGCAGGCTCCCCTGCAGCGTAGGAGGAGCGCGCGCATCAAAGAAATCACTCTGAAACGAACCTCTTCATCTGACACGGGAAAGAAGACCACCCCGGACGCAAGGGACTTGAAATCGACCATTTTATGCTCCAATACGTTCTCTTCCCAACGCTCGTCAAGGAATATGCCAACATCCGATACTGAGAGGGACTCGGGTACACCAAGAGAATTTACGATTCGTCTACCGTTTACGTCCACGCCGCCCGACCAAAAGCCTGATTCGTTGGCTCGGTCTGCGCAACGCATCCTTCGTTCGCATTCTCAGCGACTCCTGAACTCATCCCAGCCAACAAAGACGCAAGCTTCGTTGGGACGATCGCAATCTGAGAGGTATCCTCGTCCCTCAGACTTGGCCTTTGTGACAATAAATCGACCACGATACCGTTTCACGCAGCGCAAGTCGAAAGGAACCAAGGTCGTGAAAGGGGATCAAGCATTCCATCCGTCCATGTCGCCCTCGTCGGCGCACGACGCTTGTCAACCACAACAGGGCACTCAGATCGGTACGGAACACTCGGATGGGAAGCACGAGTTCGAGAATGAGAACGGAGACCCCAAGGTCGCTACCAAGAATCCCGTTAGGGGCAACGTTCACACTCTTCCGTCGGCGCTTTGTAGTTTCCTTACTCCACGTTCAAGGACGCCTTCTACGAGCACCGTCGCATCCGCCCGGGGCAATGGTGACTCGCCAGCGCGAACGATGGCGAGAGATGGTATGGCACTGACCACGATCACGAACTCTGTGGTGAACGATGGCGCCGCGGAACGTGTTTGGGAAGCTTTGGGAAGAATGGCTGTGGATTCCCAGTGAGATGGATTTGAATAAGGAATGGTAAGCGTACGAACTTTCCGCACTACACCCGATATTTCTTCATGGTTTAACAGCTTCCCATATGGCCGTCCTTATGATGAGTATGTATTTGTTCTGCCTTTTCCTGAGAAAGCGATATGTATTTTTTCACTCTGGCAATTCACGGATGTCAACATTTGCACTGAAGAATACATTACTAGTGAATCGATTGTCATGTTGGTGCAAGAACCGGCTACGTCAAATCGTGTTTGGAACAACAAAGCATCTTAACGAAATATGTAGAATCTGTGGTGAACTGAGATAAAATGAGCAAGTGAACCGTAGGGAAAACGCTGTTACGCACACATTCAGCAAGCAAACCGAGAGTACTGTTACATCATGGTCAGAGAAAGAGTAATTGTGCATCAACAAGTTGTCAAGGGAAATCTGACAATGCGTCATGAGCGCCGTTTTTTCATGACGTTTACACCCGTGGGTCCGGGAGCACGTGCTCTGCACTGAGCAAGTCCATCTGCAGATGGCGTTCAAGTATCTTCTTTCAACGCATCAGAGCATGACTCTGCAATCATGTTCCCGTTCCGATCTCCGGGTCATCCGTTCCCTCGCGCCGTGTTCTCGAGTTGTGCGCAAGAAAAAACCATCATGATCACCGAGCTTCTTCGGACCTTCGGAATCCACAGAAGTACACGTTCCTGCTACCACATATTCTCTCCACATTGGCCTCTAACCCTTTTCGTCTCTGAGACACCCTAGACAATGTAATCATCTCCGGGAGCGATAAGCCTAGAACGACAGGGAAGAACCGTTCTTGTTCTCTGCTCCGCCATCAGAATGAGCGCTGCCCCACTCTGCAACATCGCTACTGGTATCGAGTTCATCGCAGCTACGAGGATAAATCAGCGTCCATGTGCGAGACTGCGGTCTGGATAACGCACTCCTCTGCACCACCATAGATACGCCCTAATAATGATAGCTCCACCCACACAGTGCAATACGTGGTGTTCTCCTCGGCGTCTTCCTCTTTCCATACGGTTGTTGTCACCGACAGACCGCGTTTGTGATCGCCAAAAACCCTGGTGGCGGTAGCGTCCCTGTATCGTTCGCACTCGCATTCGCAGTGGCGAACGAGGCCGGGGCGGTCGTCGGCGTCGTCACATTTGAACCGGATCCAGGAGTCATCGATATCCTCCTCGTACACCATGACATGAGAAGGGGCACGGAAATGCCCATGATAGTCATGGTGATCGTATTGATCACACACTGCCTGTGCTTCGAGCATAGAGAACTCTTTGGAACGATGGAATGCGACATCTATCGAGACCTTTGGATAAAACGCCTCCAAGAGGCTGTGGCGAGAGTGCCCGATGAAGACGGAGAATGCTTGGTTGATATAGCTATTGCGAAACAACAGATTCGCGTAGGAGGAGGGACAACATGAATAACTATACGGGGTATCCGTCCCAAGCGAAAGTAATCTGCGGGTTGAAGAAGGGAGCGACCAAATTACAGTTCAACAATGTTCGCGGAAACAGTATTATTGCGCTCACTGAAATTCCAGTAGAATATCGCCCCCAAGTTCTGTCCGAACTTCCATATCTAGTACGGATTCCGGTCCACGATGAGATGCATGCCCAGCAAGGGAGAAGCCCATCCCCTCGAGCTTTTTAAGAGTGAAGTCGGGGATGAGGATGAAGAGTCGAACTCGACTCGACCTAGTGTCGATATGCGTAGGGGAATCACGACCGATTGCCGAATCTGAAGCCGAATCATTCCCGGGATCAGGTTGATTAGAGATGTAGATGTCCCGGGAGACCGCCAGCTTTGGAACAACTTCATCATAGTCCTTTTTGGTGATGGATACGAGGTGGTTAGTGGAATCTGACACCCCACTACCAAATATCCCCAAATTGTAACAGCGGTATGGGTCTTGCACGTTATTGCGAAGAAGCATGATGCCATAGATGGACTGTTCCTCGGGATTCCAGCATGATAACATCGCAAGAAGTGGTCGACCCTTCTTAGTACGTATCCGCACTGGAATCAGTGGCATCTGTATGTGAAGGCCGAGATGGGACCAGGAGTACTCCGTCAACGCTTCCGGTAGCGCGTCGGGGGATTTGTTTCTCGCTGACCCTGGCAATGGCACAATACTGCCTGAGCCCTGGAAATCAGCAGGGGATGGTGCGAGAATGGAGGAATATTCGATGCAGAAATGGGAGGGTAACTCAAGAACGGGGAATGAGTCAGAGTCGTCGGCGTCAGTTCCAATCCAGCTTGACAAGAAGGGCAACGGATAAGGTGTTGAGCTTTCGAGCGACCAAGCAAAGATTGTTTGGTCGCTCGAGCGCTGAATGATCTCGAGTTGGAGTCTTCTGAATGCTGAACCCCCTTCGCCATAGATGATGGGCATAAAGATGTTGAAAAGGCCCATTAGGGAATATGCTTGGTCTTCAATTCTCGTAGTCTGCCGCCTGGCGGCCCAAGACATCCGCTGAGCAACACTGAACGAGCTGAAGGACGAGTTGTGTGACAGTGCGTCTACAGGTATCTCTGTTATGGCACTGAGCAATGTCAGTAGACTCCCTTTGGAACCGAGGAATGACCAGGTCTTTGAGAAAAACACTACGCGTTTCGAAGCTAACAACTCTTGCAACGTCCAGCCGCGCGTGAACCATCGACTCTTGCGGAACAAGGAGTCCAGACGATGCGGATCCCCGTGGTCGACGTCATCTAGATAGACAAGACAGGTACTAGCATGCCCATACCATTTGAACATGGAGTTGATCGCTTCTGAAAGCTCCGCGCTGCTCGACTTATCTATGCAGCAAGTGTCCACCCATACCCACTTATAGCCGATCTTGAGGGATTGTTCGCAACAGTGCTTGATCTTGGGAAACCCAGCCATCCCACGTGCACGATCAAGGTCTTGAATATCCTGGAAGAGAACCTCCCCTTCACGCCAACAGTGGGAGAGGATTGCATAATGTGGAGTCTGTCCAGGTCGCGGACCCGGTCTCCAGCCAGGAAGCTCCCCTGAGAATTCACGTAGTTGCAAGGTCTTCGTATCGAGCAACCACATCTTCCTACAAGGAGTAGGTGTCAAGAAAATCCAAGCAATGCAAAAGCGACGACGAACTCCAAAATTAGTACAAGCTCCCTGATCAGTGTAGTTGCGTGAGAGGCAGAGTGATATCGTGGGGTCCAATATTGACTCACCATCCCAGGTGCCACGGCCAGGTCCAGATAGTACACTGGATCCCGCTGCGGCGTGCCGCGTATGCAAGAACGAATACCTCACACCTGACAAGTGCACACCCTGGGTCTCTTACGAATTGAAATCGCAGGGCCACAGCGAGAAAGGTAAGATGAACGGCACGTTAATTAGTGCCTTTGCCTCTCACTGTGCATTACTTGCTCGACGACTACACTAGCAATTAAGGTACAGGCATATCTGGGAAATGAGACTGACAAGCAACTGGCAAATATTTCTTGGGGAACCGCAGAGAAAAAAGGACTTCTTGACGAGACCACACGATCATTGCATCCAACATTTCGCTAAAAAATCCTATAACGAAGTTGCAACCAAACCACACTGGCAAGTGATCGATCTTGTTAACGTACCGTTGCTCCCTTCTTACTAAAGCTAAAACGCAATCGCATAGCCGCTGAACTCACCTGTAGTTTGTCCAGAGCGACCTCCACTGCCAGTAGCAATATGCGTAGCACGCTTCGCTAATTCATCAGCAATGACGTTGTATCTTCTGTCGATTCTCCAGAACTTGACCTTGCAGCCATATTGGGATTGACAAGCCTCTATCGCTGCTCCCAAGTCGAGGAAGAGATCGAAATTCGAGGGTCGTTCACCATTTGACTTCCTGAGATTATTTTCCTTGCAATGAAAGTCATGCAAGTCAAAACCAAAGTCTGGGATACCATTGACACTTGTACGTACCCTCCACCTGGGCAACCACTCTGCCATCCCTTTGACCACATATTCGGAGTCCGTAGTGATTACGATCTCTGGGGACTCTGGATCGAGATCAACCCCATGTTCTTCCATTTTCTCCAAAAGATTCTCTTTGTCGTGCTCACAAATCTTCTTCAGGCCATGGATCGCAGCAAGAAGCTCGGCACGTTGATTCGTCCGCCTCTTCCCAGGATCGAGCCTATCATCCACAGGAATGGAAAACTGGTAATCCTCTCCGGTATCCGGGTCTCCCTCAGGTAGTCCAAATGCAATGCCAATTCCTGACATCGAATCATGCGCCCCGTTGTTCGTGCAGGCACCATCCGTAAACACGATACGGCTGAGGTGGCAAGTTTCTTCTCTATGGAAGCAACATTTGGCATAGAACCGACCACAGTCTTCACATGTTTCGAGGAGCTCATCGGTGTCGAATTGGCTGGCCAGGGTAGGACAAGGGCTGAAGATAAGCCCATTGCCCGAATCCGACTGGGAGTCCCCATGGTCACGGTGGTGGAAGTTATAAGTTCCAAATTGCGCGTTGGATGTCATCATAAGGGAGTTTGGGCTCTGAGCAAATGTTGGTCGAGGCAAGAAGAAAGGTGAGCAAGTCGTCGTGAGAAAATGAGTCAAAGGGGCTTCAACTCAGTAGCACTCCGCTAGCTTTCTCGTTGTCCCACCTTCGGGCTAACAGTGTCTGCTGTACATAATGGGCCAGGTCCTGCACCCACCCCACTCTCTTGTCAACATGTTCTCCCATAGAGCGGATCAGTGATGCATTGATGGGACAATGACGTCATGTGCCTCCGGCCCCAAATGTATCCCTATTAATAGTCAGGCATCTACGATACATCATCTAAGAGCAAGATCCTCGTATATGCGTCCTCCCGTGCGAGGGATGCAAGAATGAACACCTCTGAGTCACACTGTACAAGTGCACACCCTGGGTCCTGAAGGTGTTGGGTAAATGTGTGTTTCTTACGAATTGAAATAGCAGAGCCGTAAACAAGAAAGGTAAGATGAACGGTACGTCAGTGCCTTTGCCTCTCAGGAGCATTTGTACTTGCTCGGCGACTACAAATAAAGTGCAGGTAGATCTGAGAAATGGGACTGACAAGTATTTCTTGGGGAACCGCAGAGAACAAAGAAGTTCTTGACGAGACTACACAGATCAATATTCAACATTACATTTCACTAAAAAGCCCTATAACGAAGTCGTAACCAAGCCACAAGTGATCGATCTTGGTTAACGTACCGTCGCTCCCTTCTTACTAAAGCTAAAATGCAATCGCAAGGCCGCTGAAGTGGCTGAACTTGTTTGTAGTCCGTCCAGAGCGACCACCACTGCCGGCAGCAAAACGCGTAGCACGCTTCGCTAATGTATCAGCAATGCCGTTGTATCTTCTGTCGATTCTCCAGAACTTGACCTTGCAGCCATATCGGTATTGGCAAGCCACTATCGCTGCTCCCAAGTCGAGGAAGAGATCAAGATTCGAGGGTCGTTCACCATTTGTCTTCCTGAGATTATTTTCCTTGCAATGAAAGTCATGCGAGTCAAAACCAAAGTCTGGGATACCATCGACACTCGTACGTACCCTCCACCTGGGCAACCACTCTGTCATCCCTTTGACTACATATTCAGAGTCCGTAGCGATGACGATCTCTGGGGAATCTGGATCGAGATAATCGACCCCATTTTCTTCCATTTTCTTCAAAAGATACTCGTCATCGTGCTTACAAGTCTTCTTCAGACCTTGAAGCGCAGCAAGAAGCTCGGCACGTTGATTCGTCCGCCTCCTCCCAGGATCGAGCCTATCATCTATAGGAATGGAAAAATGGTAATCCTCTCCGGTCTCTCCGAATGCAATGCCAATTCCTGATACCGAATCATGCGCCCCGTTGTGCGCGCAGGCACCATCCGTAAACACGATACGGCTGTGGTGGTTGCAACCTCTTTCTTCTTCCTTGTGGATGCAACGCTTGGCATAAAACCGACCACAGTCCTCACACGTTTCGAAGAGCTTGTTGGTGTTGAATCGGGTGGTCAGGCTAGGACAGAGGCCGAAGGTAAGCCCGTCACCCGAATCCGACTGGCAGTCATAATCGTCATAATCGTCGGCCCCATCGTGGCGAAAACCATATGTTCCGAATCGTGCGTTGGACGACATCATAAGTGAGTTTAGACTCTTGACACTGAGCGAGGCAAGAAGAAGGCATCGTGAGAAAATCACTAAACTCAATAGCACTGATGTCATGTGCCTCCGCTCAAACCATCTACGATACACCTTCAAGCACCATCTGAGAGTAAGATCGTCCAACAAGGTATATGCGTCCTCCCGTGCGAGGGCAATACTCTGATTAACAAACACTGGCCCGGGCGTCTTAGAATATCACCTGGGTTCCATTGAGAAACCTCTCCGACCCCCCTGCGAATGCGCCCAGATCACTTTCTGGCTTCGGTCCAATTGGCGAGCCTTCCAAGTCCACCATCAAGCATGTCCTGACTGCACTGGTCACTTTCCTGAGACCTTCGTTTACACGTCGAGCGGCGGTACGGGCACCACGCTTGGCTACCTGGTCTGCAATGGTGTCGTATGTCAACGCGCCAAAATTTGATGTTGCAACCATGCCTGCGCTCTCGTTCCTCGACTTGCCTCACCCATCCCGATCCATCCGCCCACCTCAGACATCATTTCATTCGCAGCCTCGAGAGCATCCTCCGACATTGCTAAGAGGGCATCTTTGCCCTTCTTGGGTAGATTGAGCTTGGTATATGCACGGCACAAAATATGCCAATCGGAATATACGCATGAGGGCAGAAGTAGTTGGCTTGTAAGATGCGAAAGTCGGCTGTAGACACGCAAATCAGCGTAATAGATTGTAGTCAGACAGCACAAACCCTCGGATCGACGAGGCACCTTGTGGATCACCGACTGCAAGACTACATTCGGCACGAATTCAACGAATCTATGTGCTTCAACTGGCTACCCTGAAAACCTGCGTCCGGACAGACAGTCCAGAGTGCACGCTTGGCATTACTCGCCCCTCTTCGCGGCTGTTTGAGCTCCTCAATATCCACCATCAGTTCGTCGACGGTGGGACTGCCGGAAACCTTAGGTATCAAGAATGCTCTTGGCTCGAGCAAAGTCTCCATCCTTGGTGTATATCTTTGCCATCATCATGATTGCTTTATCGAATGGCGTCCGTGTATGTCTTGGCATCATCATATAAATGACCAGCAGAGAAGGGCAGGTGGACTGGGATGGGCTATCGAACCCGATGAACTTGACAGGACTGGAGAGGCCGGTGGTGAAATTCCAGCAAGTGTAGACAGCCTCATCCAGATAAATGTGTTGGAAAACAACAACAACTTCAAGTGTGATACTCGTCAAGGGTGAAGTCGAGCAACACCGGCATTACCCGAGTCAAGTGTGTTTGGGTGTGTGGCTTCGCAAGCCTTTGAATCAAGCCATGTCTACGACATTGAATGGGTCGACAAAGAGGGCTCCCAGTACCACGTTCGCGCCACGTCCCTCGACCAATGTACCACCCGCAACACAAACATTCGAGCCTTTGGCGAAATCCGTATTGAGCCATCGACTCCTCTACCACATATTCGCCTACTCTGCCGCCTTTTCCCTTGCCTCCACCGTATTTCGGGCCTACGCAGATGATACGAGCTTTCTTTTACGACTGTTCCGACCCAGTACATGGGTCAATGCGTCTCTAACGTGGCTCGTCAGCGTGCTACCCATCATAGTGGCACGAAAGGTCTTTTTGACGCGTGCGTAGATCATCGACATGGTTGACCGCGTCTGCTAACTCCCCTATTTAGCTACACCTGAGCCTTCATCTTCTCCGTCGAAAACGATGGCAGCTGCGCTTGCAAAGCCAACAACGCGTCGATGGATCGCAGTTTACATCATGTCCTCGCTTTTACTCTTGTCGTTTGATTTCATTCGTATATGGTCTAAAAGCGAAGACATGCACCTGAGCATCTTCATAAAGTCGAGGTGCGTGACACGTTGCGACGTTTCGACATCATGGCCCGTAATCCCATTGCACAGGAAACACCCTTATTATCTCAGTGGTCGACTCATATTCCTCGTATTGGCGCAAGTATGGTTGTCGATCAGTTTTGCACTTCGGGACATAATGCTTGAGCGCTTCGTCTTCCGCTGGGCGAATGCGCTACCATCCTCGAATGCAGTGGGTCTTCTTTTGCCTGAATCATTGCTCACACCTCATGCCATGGAACGTGTAGCCATTTGTACCGAAAAATCTCATTATGCTTTTGCTTACCAGCACGCTCTTCACGCTTTCATCGTTTGCAGTGTACAATATTGCTTTCGGGTTGGCGCGGTTGGCGCTCTTGCCCTTGCTTCTGAGGGTACCCCTCGTCCGATCCCTTCTCAAGCCGTTTGTCGGTCACTTTATCAGAGGCCCTTGGACGTTGGCCTTGCCGTTGCGATATTTGTCCCTCGAGTCGCACGCGTTCACACTCGGATTGTCTATGCTTGCCAACTGGGAATTTGCAGAATCACTGTTTGATGTTTATATTCCTCAGGTGCGCCACGACTTGTCATATTCTTTCATGCATTAAAACTACGCTAGCCCATCAAAGTCGCTTTCACCACCGCAGACCCTAACGTGACGCTCATCTCGGGCATCACATCCACCAATCCAGTATACCTCCATTTTGCCTATGCCGAGTTGCGTGATGTTGCATTGGATAGTCGTCCTGCCAGTGCTTCCCGTCGAACAGCACTGTTTTCCGATCAAAAATTCAGTCCGAGTCTCTGGAGTACTTTGGCGCGTGAATCACTCTTGCGTTTAGGCCACGACTACCAGACGTTCCTCCGCAAGGGTGCGCCCCCACCTGCCGACGTGCCCGCACTCGCCGTTCCTCCGAAAACTTTACAACCACCCTCGACGCCACTACTACGAAAGGCGATCTATAAAGCGTCACAGCAGTCTCCCATTTCGAAGGTCCTGGATACGTTTGCGTCCGATTCAGACCTTTCCAAGGCCGCCGGTGCAGTTGCTTCAGAGATAGGCACGCGAGTCACAGAAGCACCGATTCCTGAACTCTTCCGCTCGACGTCCTCACCACCGGTCGCTGCACCACCTCCACCGACGACAACCGCTGCTGCTGCCACTCCCCAATTAGATTTGATTGGTGCATACGTCTCGCGTGCAAAAGCGCAGTGTCAGAGTTTGGTCGTCAAGTATTCGCCGCCGTGGTATCGGGAAGTCGTTGCGGAATGGGATGCATGGTGGAGTAGGGACCGCATCAACAAAGTCACTGAAAAGTGTCTTCCGAACCGAGATCTTGATGCGCTCATCGTCGAAGGTGGGCCTATAAAGAGACACGCTGCACGATCTGATTGATCAACTTCAGCCCTCGCTGGTCTTGTTTGCGCTTCGCTGACCGAGGACCGCTATGGCGTCGTCCAACGAGATATTCCGCGCATCCTCGAAGCTTTCTTGTCTTTTTTAACCGCTCTGGAGGAATATCATGTTGAGGTGACCAAGCTCTACGTACCTCCCATACCCGATGAAATCACCCAAGGGGACTTCAAGGTTCTTAGGGAGAGGGAACGTACCAGGGTCGAGGTGGCGAAAGCGACGGAAGCGATTGGTATCGTTGCCGACGGTACGCTCTTTGTTGCCTGGCATTGCCTCACATGGCTGATACGTCGTCCTTTGCGCTCAGCGTTGAAGTCGGGCGTTGCTAATATCGCGCGGACATTTGGTGAGAAGCTTGTTGCGTTCAAGTTCCCACCCAGAATTGCCAAGAAACTGCAGTCGTTTGTAGATTATGCCTGATAAGGCGATTTTACGCTCACGTATAGAAAATGAACGCGTCTTTTCGCAGAGTTCTAACACCGACGGAACTGAACTGCGAGTTGGGATGAATTCGACCTCACCATGAGCGTGATTTGGAAGAATGCGCTCGTTCTAACATGGCCCCTCTGTTCGCGCACGACCAGCGTCGCTGGGTTATTGGGATAGGATCTGGATCAGAGAGGAGGCATTGCTGTGCTTTGCCCCCTCATTCCCCGCCCGAACTGGAGAACCCCCGGTTCATCTCCGGCACGATCAAACTTCTCTGGGGTCCCACCGCATTGTCCCCGGCCGAAACAGGAGTCTTCTTGATTCGATCAATCTTCCGTTCAGGCTTCCGTTGCAGGCATCGGCTGGCGATTCAGAGTCTCGACTCGCGTTGGGAACCGCCGTCCCATTCCGAGTGCCTCGCTCGTAAACTGGACAGTTCGTTATGAAACTTTGATCATTAACAGGAGAAGTAGGTTAATGATGCCTAGCAATGCACACTACACGGCGGCGTGTGCTGCAACTCTTTTCACAACTCTTGTTCGTGAAAACTAACCCGCACGGATGCTACATGGTATTATCATCGTGGAAGGGAACGAACAACGCTATCGACAACGTCCTAGTCCTATTGTACAGCCGCATTAAAGACAACAAATTATTGGGGTTCATGAAATTACGTTGGGGTAGTCACCTTCTCCAGCACGTTCTATTGATTACTAGAGTACAACCCAGACCATCTCTCCCGCTACTCACATCCCAGAAATACGCATAGAGATAAAGCAGATAGGCTGGTTGGCCATAACTGCGGGTAAAAAGGGGGGGGAGGCATTGGGGTATATACACCAGAACTCTCGTGACCTTGAAAAAGACGGGTCGTGGAAAACTGTATGAATCGTCAACGGGCGCGTGAAGAAGAAGAAACGACAGTCGTGAGAGAAAGAATCGTGACTCATGAGAACGGAGATGATGCGTCCTCCCTGATGTGCTCCAGACTGTGCTGCAAGGGTACGGATGACACTCTGTACGGACGTCCCTCCAACCCGACGTATTGGTACACGCGCTCCCGGCCTGGAAGGGCCGCCCGGACCCGACGCTGCATCTCACTCAACCGACCACTGGCTTTCCAGAGGTTGAATTGGTCCCACCGTGCCCTCACCGCCATACGAAGCGCAGTACGACGCCGTGCCAGGGTTGCACGAGAGGCATACAGTGCAACGGGTCCGGATACATTCGGCGTGATCGGACGTTCTATGAGCGCGACGATCACAACACGATCGGGAAACGAATGTGAAAAAATGACGTACCTAACAGTGAGATGGTGTTGACCGGGAGCTTCACAACAGGAACGGATTTCTCCACGGGCTTAACTCGTTTGAGGAAGCCCTTGATACATCCTACGAACCAAAAGGCGTGGAGAGGGAATATACAGGCCATGATGATTGCTGGGCCGAACGACCCACTGACATCGTGTCGTTCAACAGCGAGAGAGACACCAAGAGCAATGTGAAGGACAATGCGCGTCGCAAAGAAGCAAAGAGCAAAAAATACGTCCGAACGAAGACGTGGCATGATGCTTCCTAACCCGAGGACGAACGTCGGAATCTGGTTGGGGAACTGTCAGAATCGGTCTTAAAACGCCGCGCACAAGGCACTCACCTCCATGACACCACACAAACAAAAAATATGACTCAACTGTTCGTGTATAGCATATTCAACGATGAAAACATAGACTGAGTGGTGGATCCAGCCGGTGAGGAGGTTGACCTTGCTGCGATAGAACAGCATTCCCATTGTCAGGTCACTAGGGTAAATTGGTCACACTGAAGCAAACGAAGCATTGATCGAACCAACGCGATGAGGTAGGCTTGAAAAAACCTGCAGACACTGTCGGTCACAACGGGAGGAACGGTTACATGCTTCAGGTGCCCACTGGCAGATGCGTATTGCACAACCAACGGAAGACTGAAGAGGGACATGGTGGCGCCGGTGACGGTTGTGAGTACCCATGATCGCTGCTTGCTGGTCGTGCAGCGGGGAGCAAGAAGGGTGTAGGAGACGACCAGGAGGACGAAGGAAATCCAGAAGGCCGTCGACGTCGCCAGACGCGACACGTGGGAGAGGAGGGTGATCATCGCGGGCGCGGGGGGGAGGTGGCGGCGACGTGATAAACTGTCAGGGAGTTGCGCTGCGTTTTAAGAGCACACAGGAAGCGAACCGACGACGGGCTGCCATGTTGACGAAAAAGTAATTGAGGCACGTTTCTGGGCCTGTGAAACGATTTCGGCTAGTCAGAGATAACGATTGATCTTCCCGACTCTACCTTTGCAGCGAACGAGGCAATCAAATTCAGACAACGATGATTATTTGGTATCTAATTACCCCGTCAACGAATTGTCCGAGAACGATAAAAAACTGGACGAACGTGACAGGCAGTGCCCGTCTCGATTTCCTGGAAAGGGACGCGCATCCCAGCGGCACGTTCCGAGTCAGCGTTCAATGTCACGAACGTGCATCGGCACACACTTTCGACATCCTTCCCCGCTCCAGAACCGCCTGTCAATGGGTGGACGGGGCGGTACAGCACTTGCCCCATGTCACAGTCTGTCGAGACTAGATGGTTTAGTTCAGCACAGAATATCTAGCTCGCTCCGACTTTTCCACTGACAGACAGTGCATTCTGACCAGCAACTCCTGCCACGGCTCATTACAACACACGCCTTGTTCTACGCACAACAGCCCGAGCGCTGTGTACTAGCGCTGCCTCTACAGCTGTTGCCAAGAATACTCGACTTGGCCGTCTCATGTCATTGTAAAGCAGCCAACATTTGTCCATTGAATGATTCGATGCTGGGGGTGCCTGACCCTGCGGCGGGCCTGCGCACGCCTTGAACTCATCAAGTGATGTTGGGTTCCGGCCGGCATGACCGGACGACAATGCGCTTCTTCGTCAGAGGAACCACTATTTGGAACGTTGCATTCCGGTCCTGCCATCCTGATGTTGGCTACCGACACTTTTGGTGTCAGTCCGGTGCACGCCCTTCCGAGAGCCCAAAACAGTCTGTTCTGGTAAGTCGCTGTCACGATTTTCTCGACATGAGATTGTTGGGTAAGGTTTTTGACTCCCACCCTCGTTCTATGCATCGTCCGAGGCGAATGGCATACAGAGTCCGTTCAAATCTCAGGGTAAGTACCCTGACTTGCATTCCGCGGCGACCATCCTTGCACGTTCGTCCAACTCGAAGCGGTTGAGCTGACAGAGACGTGGAAAATCGATAGACAATCGCCTTCCTCGGACCGACTCTCATTGTACCTCCTCTTTATCAGATCTCGCCTCAATTCATCTCCTGGGTGAACGAGCGTTTCTCCATTTTTTCAGTGGAGAATGCAGACCAGCCTCGAGACGAATTTAAGTTCCACTGTCGACGACTCTGGATTCAGAGGATCTCCACCTTCAAGGACAACACTCCATGTTCTCTGATAGTTTCCCCGGATTGGCAGTACACAACTCTAGCTGCTTCGGCCAACCCTGACTCCCAGGTACGCGTGACATGATATTGAACACTCTCATGATATCTGTTGGGTTGACGGTGTTCATTTCTTTTTCATTGGCTTAGCATTGGCTGAATTTCGCGCTTTGAATCCTCAAGACCGTGCGCTAGCTGGTCTCTTCCATTAGCGCGGCTCATTGTTTGCCCTTGCTGGTGCGACGGTGCTATTGAATGAGGTATTTTTCGAGCCACCTTTATGTATTCTGGCTGAACGAAACTTTGAACGTGAGCCTTTGAGCTCGCTCGTATTAGGCTATAATAAAATAATGAATAGGGAACCAAAGGTCTGGTCGCGCATGCCCCGACCACAATGCGACAGAGCCATGAATCATCTGAATGAAAATTACCCAGTACATTTTATTTCCTTGCGGGATCAGAAGTTGTTTCACATGTTTGGGATCGTTACCTCGAGTCACGCACGTCGGTGGTGGCAATTCCATATGAAACGTACCCTCCCTTGACCACACGAGCCGATCCGACTATTTCTTCAATATCCACCGCGATATGCTGCACGCGGACGGAACCAAGACTTACGATTACCCAAACGGTGCCGTGGCGCTCGATCTAATATCAATTCCAGCCACCCTTTCCTTGTTTTTACTTGTGCCTGCACGCCCAGTTGGGAACCGTTTGGCGCGCAGGCTAAAGCCGCAATGTCGGGTTCGATGAGATCAACGACAACGATAGAAAAGCACCTCGCACATCTCTACAATTGCTTGGGCGGGTCTTGCCAGTGAAATTGCAGGGACCACCCAGGCTGACCAACATCCTATCGAGATCGTCGAACTAGTATCGATGAAGGCTTCACATGTCGATCGTTCATTCACGAGTAGAGAGGGATGAGCGCTTCCTCCTCGTTCGTCTTTCTTTCCTGTCCTTATTATCGCTCTTAGTCTCTCGACCTTTTCGCGACCCGCCCGTCATCCCAAATCATCTGGATGATACCAGCGCCGGGTGGTCCCTTTCGCGTTCATTCCTCCAGCCCCATCTGATCGGCCCGCAGCGCCTCTGCGCGATCAGGACCCCTTGTGCGATTCAAAGGTTGAACTTTCCTGCTCTCAGACATCCTCCCGAGTTTCTCCTCTCGCGATCCGCCAACCCTATCGTTCTGGAACGACCCTCTGCATGACCGATCCTTTCCCATTCTTCTCACTCGATAGATGCTCTGACTTCTCAAGTCAAGTAAAACCAGTCTTCCCCTCTCTTGACTCCACACACCTCTTTCCCGGGCAACCAACCTCACGAAAGGGGCGTGATTTTGGCTAGCGTCATACTGATTGTTGTATCTTGATGAAAAGACGCCGTAATGAATTTGTCCAGCTTCGGACCAGTAAGAAATACACCAAACATGTTTTGGAGTTGTCCAGAAAATAAACTGCCGAAGAAAGAGAGTGATTTCTGAAAAATAACTGAGCACACGCTGGGTAGTACACCGTGGCTTGTGATGGCCCATATTAACATGAAGGGAACAGGTCGGGATTCGTTGTGTTTATAAGGCTGTTTCTTGTCTCTCCCCATTTACTCCAGTAACTCCACGTCCTCCACGTAAGTGGTTGCTGCCCGTTACAAATCTATTCGCCCACACTCACCAGCAATAGTATGCGAGGTACCTTCCTGCTCATGAGTCAACAGTCTGCATAACGGCGTTCTGATTGGCGCGGAGTTCCAAGACAGACGCATTTCGCCCGGAAGTCTGTCCCAATATGGCAGCCTCTTAAGGGGACTACGGGATTTTCCGACAGGGGCTTTACTGTAAGGACCAAACCCAGACTACGGTCTGTCAGAATCCACCACACTCGGCGGCCAAGACTGACATCCCATTGCCATCTCGGGCTCTCGAAACAATGGAAACATTATCTCGCTATCAGCAGCAGTGCCTTGAGTTGCTGGAAGCTTTCAGGAGAGATGTTTGGAGTAACCCTTCCATCTTCACGCAGTAACCTAACACACCGAATCTGTCCCTACGCCCTGGCTCGTCAACAAGTTCGCCGTGGAGTTTGGCCGCAATCAGGCTGTGGAGCAAGTGGAATTCTTCCGCAAACTGTATCTCTATTCCAGGCTGGCCTATTCAGCGGCGAGTTGTATCTTCGAGGGGATCGTCCGTGAGTTCCTTGTTGGCGCCAGGTCCATCTCTGTTCATTGGTGCGCCGAAGACGAAACATCCGTTCTCGAGCTCCCTCAGGCTTCTCTAGACGTTCTAACCACCCATACCGATCTCAATCTCCACCCTCCTTTCTACTGGTGCCCTGAAAATCCGACCGACCAAGGGATCGATGGCGCCATCGTCACCAATGACCACGTTTATATTATCCAAACGACGATCGGCCACAAACACTCAACTCTTCAAGACAGTGTGGATAACCTATGGCGTTCTATGCCTCAAGACAAGAAGGCATTGACATGGAAAATGTTGTTTGTTTGCCCTGTTGAACCGAGCCAGACCAAGGCAGTCTCTGCGCCATATGCTCGCGGTTTGACAGTCGGCGGCATAAATACGAGGAGAAGGGAACGCCTACCAGTTGGATTGTTCTCACTCTTTCCCAATGTTCCCGATGTAATGCTCCTATGAAGAAAAGTGTGAGTAAATGACACTGTAACATTATCCTCAGCGTGACCGATTCATTCCCATTCTCCTCGCTCGACAGACGCCCTGAACTCTCGAGTGAGGTAGAACCATTGATTTCTCCCCCTCTCTTGGCTCCGCCCACCACCCCACCGGGGAGCGATCCTCACGGAAAGGGCGTAATTTTGGCTGCTAAGCGTCACTGATCTTTGTATCTTGATGAAAAGACAGCGCAATGTTCGACTTTGTATTATTGTCTATTTCTTGATCATTTACACATCTTTTTATTTTTAGTTCATATCACCACTCCCATAATGTATTCGAACCCTCGATCGTGACTTGGCGAGACATCTAGGTTAGATATTCTATTACTATATTGTGCCTTGTATTTGCAGATTGTACAAGCGATGTTCACGACTGTGAAGTCAAAAATTCAAATTCAGACTATCTGGTCCTTAATACTGCACAAACCGACATTCTGCGTGTGTTCGACTCCGAAGGTTTTATACTGGAAGAACCAGCTCTCGAGGTCCCGTGCTCTTAGTCGAAGTGACTGACCTTCATCGTTCACGTTCCAACCTGAGGGCTTGTCATCGCGCTGGTATGTAAACATCGTCTAGAGTGCAAGACATGCCATCAACAATCATAAATATGCTTGACGATGTAATCCGTTCGTGGTCTCGTCTGCAGGCCCGGGGATATGACTTCAGCTTTCATCTATCCCTTGAACACTCCCGTCGGCGAATGGCCAATCGTTGTATCCGCGGGGTGTCAAGTCTCCTAGCAGGTAGTACGTTGGCCGGTCCTTAGGCGTAAGGGGTAGATTCTTCTGGAGCCGCACCGGGAGATCAGGCTGGTAATTAAGTCCAAGTCGATGGATGAGTAAAGAAGAACTAAAATGTAAGAGTGGGAGCCCTCACGTTTGATATATACAGCCTCCCGAACGCAATAAGCCCTCCCTTGTCCTCCGCGGTGCGCAATGCTGTCTCGCGGGTATATCCACCAGCTGATATGAATACCCTCTCTGCACCACCTTCACCACCATTCCATATCTGTCGCAAAAATTCATTGTCCTCGTCAAGTTTTGGGGTTACGTCCAAGCTCCCTGCCACGCGAGGCTCGGGAACATGGAGATATGCCATCTTTGGGTACTTATCACGTAGAGCGGTAACGAGATATGCGAAGGTTGGTCGCGGGTCCGGCATCCTCATGTCTGGAAATCATAGAAATGAGCACAACAGCATGCAGATCTGCGGAACGAAAATCACCCTGGGAATCGCACCAGGGAGAAATACGAATACCAACTCGGTCTTCGCCGACAGCGTCCACAATAGCGTTGGTGACCTCCCTCGTGAATCTCGTGCGGCCTTCTTCGTCTCCGCCAAATCTATCCGTGCGTCTGTTGGACACTGTTTGAAGAAACTGATCCAAGAGATAACCGTGTGCGTTGTGTATCTCCACCCCATCGAACCCGGCGACGTGTACAGCATTGCTTGCTGCTTTTGCAAACGTGGCGATGTAGTCATCGATCTCGGCCTCGGTCAACGGACGAGGTGGCTTCGACCGCCCGGTCAACGTGACGGACGATGCGGAGACATATGGTGAAGGCGGATCCTGTTTCTCGAGAAAGTCTATATCGGCGGTGCGGCCCGTTGCCCAAAGCTGGAGGAAGATGTACGACCCCTTGGCATGGACGGCGTCCACCACCTGATGCGAGGTTCGGGATGAACCGGCAGCGACAAGAGGAAAGCGTGCATACCCTTTTCCAACCTTTGATTTGTGCGTCGGTGTAGATGCCTGGGACGTGGCCAACCCCTCCTGCATCATGGGAGATAAAGGTGGCTTCCGTGATGAGCAGGGTGCCTGGTGTGGAGCCACGCTGAGAATAGTAGGACGCTTGCTGAGGTCCGGGGATATGGGAGGCATACGCGCGGAAACGGGTCAAAGGGGCAAGGACGACGCGGTGCTGAAGCGTTATCCGGCCGACCTTGATGGGCTTGAAGAGCGTGGGTGTCTGCTCTGTAGAGGCCATAGCTGGCGCTGGTTCGGTGGGTAGAGAAGGTTGCAAACGAACCGCTCGGTTTGCATGCTAATACAATTTATAGTTTCAGAATGCATGATATCAGCAACAAAACCCGCACGATGCTCGGACCGCACCTATCTCGCTACCAGTACCTCAGGATTTGGAAGGCATTTTCAGAACCTGCGAAATCGCAAGGTACTGCCAATCTACTGCCAAGTTACGTAGTATCCAGTTGTACCATCTGCAGAGGTTTGGTGATTCTGTTCAAGGCTCCCCATTTGTATCGTTCGAGGTGATCAGAGTGAGAAGAATACCTTGCAGGGTCAAGGCGGTATGGGCTTGAAATTGGCACTAGATTATGTATTGCCAAAATAATCATTATTATAAATTATTACAAGAGGACAATTCCGTACCGACTTGTTAGAAGAGTACTAGCTGCGCGAACCACTCGAAATCCATGTATTTTCAAAACCCTACTCCACTCCCTGAAAATCCCTTTCCACAAAGCGCGTTTCACGTTGCATACCAACGATGCCTCGCCCTCGAGGCAGAAGCGCCTGATCTCAAGGCTCCCCCACACTGTCCCCCTCCCATCGTCTGTGCTCGCCTTCTCGGCCACTTGTTACGCTTGGCACCCCCCGGCAATGGCCAAGGACAACGTCAGCGCGAGATCGCCTCGGCGACGGACAACACAGTGTTCATGCAGGTAGCCGGTGTATATCTGAGTAACTTCATCTGCGCGTGTAAGCCATTGTCTTTTCATTGTCTGTTTGGTCATTGTGTTGTACTTTCTGGCCTTTCAACAGTCAAGCGCAGTAGCGGACCGACCCCGGCACCATCCGAGCACCCGTCTCGCCCATCATTTGAAGATGCCCGTGAATATGCCATGGCTATGATGGATGAATGTCAATTAGATCATCGCTCCGCTCGAGCCGCCGTTCGTTCTCATGCAGTTTTAGTGATACTTTCTGCTGACATCTTGAATAGGCAATGAATCGTGATAACAATTGTTGCATGATTACTGGCTGGAAGGATTATAAGCACGGTGGCTCCACAGTCGTGCAAGCTTCGCACATCATTCCCGAAGCAACCAATAAAAATATCAGTGAAGAGGGTAGAAATGCATGTGATGTTCGCGTTTCCCTTTCGTCGATTAACGATGCTACTACAGGTTATCCAACCCGGCGGGGTTTGGACAATTCTATCGATGTTCACTGATATAAGCACCATCGAGGACTTGGCGGACAATAGAATCCACCGTCTCGAGAACATCCTATCTTTGAATTTCTACTGCCATCGACTTTTTGACGACCTCTGCCTGTGGCTCAAGCCTGTGGGAGTGCGTTTATCACCCTCATCTCCATCTTGTGTCTTGATATTGTTCCACAGGGTGTACCACACACGTATGATGTGCGTGTAGCTAAGGAAGAACTGAAGCTGCATCAGAGAATTCCCGAACGTGTGACTTTCTCCACAACAACTACCCTTCCTCTTCCCCATCCCGAGTACTTGGCCATTCATGCACTCTGTTGTGAGGTGGCATGGATGTCTGGGGCTGCAGAGTATCTCATGGACATCGAAAGCAAGATGGTCGATACGAAAATCCTGGCCAATGATGGCTCGACGGCTGACCTCTTGACGAGAATGTTAGCGCTTGTTGAAGTCCGCTGAGTTGTGTCTAAATGCTGCAACATGTACTGACGGTACTAGTGATGCAGTTGATATTTGGGATGTCGCAACCAGCGGTCATACCTCCCTCCGAATCCAAGTCACTGCTCCTTACCCCCGGGCCATTGGTCACCTGCTATGCCCGTCGTCATCGCGGGTCTTACCTCGGGAAGCAACGAACAATGCGAAAATGCTGCCTATGCGATCGGACACCTTGTCGAGTGCATCGACGAATCTGCCGTCAACCCGTTCATTCACCGGTCACCTAATTCGCGTAGCAACCAAAGCAACGCGACCTGTCTGGTTAGCGCCCAGACCGCGATGCTGTCCGCGCTCGCTGCGATGTCGCAGAGAATACCATTTTTCCCGCAGCTGCAGCGCACTTTGTCCAGTCTGTCAGCGATTCGTCGTGCTTCGTCGTGCGCGCGCGCGATGCGAATGTACTCGGTATGTTGGTGTGCAGTGGATCCGGTGGTGACGGAGCTCATCAGGGTACACGAAGGTGCGAGGAGATCGCAGCCAGTTTTGTGTTGGTGTTGTCTCACCTCGTACGGAATGCGGCGGTGGCGGGGTAACAAGGTCAGTGGAGACCTATGCCGAATTGGTACACGAAGTGTTCCATAGGATGCATGAAGGTCAGGCAGGGGTTTCCGTCTACTGGTGTCAATCTCACGCGTCCGATATGCGTATAGGTCACTACGTAAAGGCGAAGGCGAGTCTCCTCGCGTCCTTGTCGACGAACGCTTTCTGGTGTAGAATACTGTAGAATACACTGGTTAGTGGTCACTAAAGTAAGTATGATCTTACTAGTTAGTACATGCTACGTGCAATCACCTGGATAGACAACGCCATGACGTCACAAATACAGCACCAAAAATACGACGAACAACATCCACTTCCATGCATCATCCTTATACTTAGCAACCTGCTCCCCCTCACCATCTGGCCCTGAATACTGCACAAGCCTCACGTGTTTAACCGCGAAGGTTCTGCACCGGAAGAAGCCCTCGAGGTCTCTCCCGTTATTCGGAGTGACTGATCTAAATTATCATCGTTCATGTTCCATGTGGGCCTGTTGTTGGGCTGGTAAGTGAACTTCATCCAGAGGTACAATCCATGCAATCACCATTTATAAATACCTTCGACGATGTAATCTCTTCGTTGTCTCGTCTAAGGGGGTATGACTCCAGAACTTTCATCCATCCCTTGAACATTCCCGTCCGCGAACGGTCAATCGTTGTATCCGCGGGGTGTCAAGTTGCCTTCCAGGCAGTACGTCGCCCGGTCCATAGGTGTAAGGTGTAGATTCTTCTGGAGCCGCACTGGCAGATCAGGCTAGCAATCAAGTAAGGGCGAGTACAGAAGCACTGGGATGAAAGAGTGGAAACCCTCACGTTTGATATATACAGCCGCCCGAACGCAATGAGCCCTTCCTTGTCCTCTGCGGTGCGCAATGCTGTCTGGTGGGTATATGCACCGGCTAATATGAATACCCTCTCTTCACCACCATTCCATATCTGTCGCGAAAAGTCATTGTTCTCGTCTAGTTTGGGGGTAACGTCAAAATTCCCTGCCACGCGAGGCTCGGGAACATGAAGATACGCCATCTTTGGGTACTTATCGCGTAAGGCGGTAATGAGGTATACAAAGGTTGGCCGGGGTTCCGCCCTCTTCATGTCCAGAGCCATGGAAATGCGGACGACAACATACAGATCAGCGCAAGGAGGTCACCTTGGAAATTTCTCCAGGGACAGATACGAATACCGACATGGTCTTCGCCGACGGCGTCCACAACGGCGTCGACGACCACTGTGTGCGTTGTATGTCTCCATCCCATCAAACACGGTGACGTGTACGATGTTGCTTGCTGCTTTTGCGAACGTGGCGATGTAATCGTTGATCTCGGCCTCGGTCAACGGACGAGGTGGCTTCGACCGACCAGTCAACGTGACAGCCGATGCGGAGACGTACGGTGAAGGCGGATCCTGTTTCTCCAGGAAATCTATGTCGGTGGCGCGACCCATTGCCCGAAGATGTACGATCCCTTGGCATGGACAGCGCCCACGACCTGATGCGAGGTTCGGGATAAACCGGTAGCGACAAGAGGAAAACGTGCGTACCTCTTTCCAACCTTTGATTTGTACGTCGGTGTAGATGCCCGGAACATGGCCCATTCCTCCTGCACCATGGGAGATGAAGGTGGCTTCCGTGATGAGCAGGGTGCCTGGTGCGGAACCCCACTGAGCATAGTAGCATGCTTGCTGAGGCCCTTGGAGTCTGGAACATGGGATGGGTACGCTCGGAAGCGTGACCCCCCCGACCTGGATGGGCTTGAAGAGCGTGGGTGTCTGCTGCCACTAGAGGCTATACCCTGCGCTGTAATCACGGACTGCGTGGAATCAGCGACAGATTCCGGTACGTTGAACGGACAACCTCGGAACAAAATTTGTAACCCCCCCGACATCGGGAGATGCCAATCTGGTGCAGCATCCAGTTGTATCCGAAGGTTTTCGGCGAACGGTTCAAATGTTGAATGTTCGTGTACGGTCGTCGGAATCGGAATCGGATAGGATGAGAAGCGAACCCCGCCGAAAAAGGAAAGCCAACGTGTCAGTGATCGGATGCTACTCGCTGCTCAAGTCGTTCTAATGCACGTTGCTTCATGATTTTGCGGCATATCAACAATACAATCTTCCTGTTTGAAGTTGCTCCGAAATTTCCCACTGTTTCATTTTTGGATGTATGTTTGCGCTACCGTTGAGCGACTCGGATGGAAGACTCTCGGTTAGTAGATCATCACGCCGCCTGGCGGCAGCTTGTGCAGTTTCGTGACACTTTCCGCTGACATCTTGAGTAGGCAATGAATCGTGACGACCAACTGATTATAAACAGGGTGGCTGCACAGTCGTGCAACCTGCGCACATCACTCCCGAACTTGGGGCCGCAACTGTAATATGAATTTCGGTGAGGAGGGTAGAAAGGTGCGTGGCGTGCAGCGTCTCTCCCTTCCGTCGATTAACGATACCGCTACACCTTTTCCAATCTGGCGGGTTATGGACAATCCCATCCTGTCGATGGGTTACTTCATAGCCCACTCCACGAGCACGACCGAATCCAAATACGAAAATCAGTAGACGCGCCTCTCTCCAAGTCATCGCTCCTACTCTGAAGCCACTGGCCGTCCCAGCATCTCCGATGTCCCTTGCAGTTCAGAGGGAAATGAAGCAGGTTGACTCGGATGAAGAGGTCACAGGTACATGTATGTGTACACTACCGGGGTGAAACCTCGGGACCTGTCACAGGAATGCGATGCATCTTGAGGGTTGCCAGCACGGCCATGGATCCCCGATTGCATCTACTTTTTGGATTCCCATCGCTGAGAGCGCCGGACGGGTGAGCATATTATTTCGTGCGTGCCGGCCAGCAGAGGTGCTTCGGGAGTCGACATAGAGAGGTCCCCGCCAAAGTGACCCTTGCGCCTGTAAAAAAAAACTGGTTTGGGACAGGTTCATTACTCTGTCGGTTCTGCTAAATCAATGCTGTGATTATCATCCAGTTTCCATAGACTAACAGGGTTAAGGAACGTAGGATCGTGTGTTTCCATCAATCTTAGATACCTCGAGGGATCCGCGATTGGTCCTTGTAGGACCCCTGTCTCCCTTCCTCGACCCACTGATCTCCGGCCTTCCCCATCTGTTGATCTACTCCGCCCAAAGGGGCAATATGGTCACATTGATCATAGTGACGGTTCAGATTTTCTTATCGCCGTAACGTAACGGCCATTCCGTGGGACGTCGGTTCCGTCCAGCCACCGCCGTGCGATGCCTGTCAGCAGACGGACGTCATGACCGGCCGTTCCTTGCACGTGCTATTAGAACTTGGGTGACCAAGGAGAAGATCCTGAGTCCGGGGTGCTCCGACAGACAAAAGCTGTCCGATAGTTTCAGCGTCGGGTGGCTGTTGAGTATCGAGTGCGATTACCGATGCTTGCTAAGAAGAATGCCATAGACCGCCCAAATATGCAGGCGCTGTCCTAACTCCTGATACGAGGATCATCGGGGCTGTGCAGACAAGACACTTATCTGGCCATCAGAGGCCTAGTGCTTGATTATCGCGATTTGGTTAGTGAGTATGTACATATGCTTGATCGGCTCCGAATTTGGAAGGAAAATAGGGGCCCGCGCTGTGGCGACCGGAATTGTCTATATCTTTTCCAATGTACCGCGTGTGGCCAAGCTTGGATCAGGCAGTGAGCAAGACAGTGAGGTGGTGGATCCAGATGGACTATTCGCCGCTAGGCACGGCTTGATTCGTGTTGGCGTGGCGACCCAGGTGGAGTCTTCTCCGTCCTTCCCCCCTCCCCCAGTCTCAGTCCTATACTCCAAGCTCACCGCTACCACCATCGACAATAACTGGGTACTACAGTCTACCGTGGCCCACTGCGGCACAGGGGCAGAAGACCTCGATGACACCTGGTCACGTGATTACATAATCATGGGAGCGTCCTAGGAAAACCAGCAGGTGGTGTGGTCACTTTTGGCTGGTCGGTCGTTTCAGCGCTCTTTTCAAGCCCTTCCTTTCCCCCTCTCCAGAACGTGCACCACCTCCACAGTTCTGGGAATGGCTGCCCCGCCGAGCCCTGAAACACTTAACCAGCCTCCCGCCCCTTCTTCGGTACAAGACTCGTTAGAGCGCACAGATAGCGACCCTGACATCCGTCAAATGCTTTCACCGAGGACACCCAGCTTCGCCAGCGTTGACGCTCCTCTGCTGCCAGACGCCCAACCGAGAACTCCGCGATCTCTCACTATCAGCCCAAGTTTTGTCTCCTCCCCGCTTAATCCCAACGCACTCGCTCAATCATCTGCGCTCCCTTCGCTATCCATTGGCCCTCGTGGTCAGTCGAAACAAAACATGATCTTTACCCGCATCGCTACCGAAGAGTCGCAAGCCCTCACTTCCCAGCGCTCTTCCGTCGCCTCGAATCGCGCTTCCATGATCTTATACCGCCTCGCTGGCGAGGACGAACAACGTGTCCTATCTCCCCCATGCCTGAACCGCCAATCTGTCCTTTCAGGAGATTCCATGTTCACTGTGTCCTATGACTCAAAATACCCTTCTGGCGCTCATACCCCGCACAAGCTCGTTCCTTATCCTTTTGACCCCAGTCTTCACATAGACACTCCCGAAGACGACGATGCCTTGCATGATCCATCTGATGACACTCCGCTCGGCACCTCATCTGGAATCCCGGTCCGAGGTTTGGCAAATGTCGGTGTATTGGTCCTCGTCATCGTGGGCTTGTTGTTCCTTTTTATTTTCTATCCTGTATGGCACTACACCGTCGTCGACGACAGCACAGTCTCATGATACTGAAGGCTAGTCTGGGAGTGACGTACGTGCCCTGTTTCCTCAATCCGGGTCGCACTGATTCTTTTCTCTCATTGGTAGACCCCCACTCTGTCTCGCATTGCTCCATCCATCCGTATCTTCGACCATCTCGTAACCGCCTCGTGATTCCCACAATTATCAACAACATCCCCACCCTTGGCCGTAGTGGCTTTATTATTGCACTCCTACTAACCACACGCCGTTCATCGCACTCTCAACACGAGCACGCGACAACGGCAACCCCTATCCACTACTTCACGTGTCAGCAACGAATAATCTTTTGTCCCCAGCCCCTGACAGACCGGTTAAACACGATCGCTGGTGCATACCGTTTGTCTTCTGTTAGTGTTTTCGTTGTCATCTGCTCTTCGACTCGCTTGTGTTTTGGATTTCCCGTTTCCTTCGGACCTGGACTTTATACCGTACGAGCTGTTTTATGATGTCGGAACGGATTCTTTCAGTATATAAGTAGGTTCCTCGACTCGGAGGCTCGTAGAGGTTAGAGTACGTACCTTGTGGCGGTGGCATTGGTGGCTTCACACGCCATAGTTTCTCTGGGCTACTCCATTTTGTATAGCGACCAATGTATCCACAGCGAAACTAGCGCAGTACCTCATGGTCCCTGGCACGTCCACACGACCTGGTTCCTTCTTCTCTTTCCAACCGAGCGTAATCATTCTTCTGTCCCCACCCCTCCTAATACCTCCCTGTCCGGCACATTTTAAATCTTTCTGTCTCATGGAATATCTCCAATCTCGCCTGTCCAAGGTCGTCGCCGTTCGCAAAAAGTGCCCGCTCGCTGAGATCCGTGCATCGGATTCAAGACAAGGTTTAGGCTCAAGTTCAAATTCGGAGTGTCATGCGCTCTCCCTCGGAACTTCTATCTCTGTTGCCAACAGTCTCGGGCACAGTGAAGCGGAGACCACAAGTCGATGTTTTAGGCCTTGCCCGGTTCGTCGTCCATGGCTCGGAATCTAGTCCTAGCTGATTGTGTCTCATTTTCTTCATGCAGCGCAAACGGGAAAAGCGCCCGTTGAGCGCTGGTGGCAGACGACCTTCAAGCAAGAATGCTGAGCAGATCATGAACAAGCTCGATAAGCTCGTTCAGCTGCACGTTGCCAAGATCGGAGGACGGACGCTCGTGACCAGTCCGACAGCCACGCAAGTACTTCGCTTCGTGAGGCTCGTCGATGCGACAGGCCGGGAACACCCGATATTAGTGCAATGCTGTTCTTCGTTTGAGGTAAGTAATGCAGCCTGCGTGCGTGCGCGTGGGGGTGTTGGCTGACGACGTTTGTTTACGTAGCAACTCCAAGCGATGCTCAAAGTAGTGTTGAGGTGCAAGGCCCGCGATGCGCTCGTCCAGCAGCGCTACGTCGAAGCGGGGCTGTATGATCTGTCTATCGACAAGGGCACACAAGTCGTTCAAGTGACTGGCGAGGCCTCCCGATGGCCGTGCATCGACGCAGGAACAAAACTAATCTTGCGAGTCATATTTCAACAGAAACAGCAAACGTGCAAGTTATTCCGGTGTCAGTTGTGCGGCGCTTCTAACAGAGTTGATTGTCGCAATCCCGCCGATTGGTCTGGTTGGCTCACTGAGGGTTCTATTGATTGGTATGCTCGTTGGTTGTCGCCAAGTGGCCAAGATTGATTCCTCATCAGTCAGGAATGTGGTGGGCGGTTTCAAATCTTGCTCGAAAAGAAGAACGGGAAGAAATCGATCAACAACACGCCCGAAATAGATAGTGATGCTCGGGCATGCATACGTAATTTCCGTGTCGATGCAGTTGTGCGTTCGTTCGAGTCTTCTTTCGAGTACATACTGACATTCTCGTTTACAGAAAGTAAGTGTACGCTTTTCTGATTGGACCGTGTTAACACTCCAACTTGCCATTCCTTTACAGTCGGTGTGTGACCCCATGTTCGCATCCCCATCCTCGTACTGATAATATAACTCATAAAGAAACATGTTGCCTTCTGTGCCGACGGTACCGAAGAAGTACACGAAGCTGACGATTGGGATCGTAGCCCCGTACCAGTGGCGCAGCGACTGACTTACGGGTGAGTCTCGCTACCAGTCTTTTGCCGTCCTTGACGATCTGAGCGAGGGTGTCAGGGATATGCTTGAACTCAAGGCACTCCAACGCGACCTATATCTTGCACCACAAGCTCCCAACCCCTGTTCTTCTGTTCTTTTACCACGCGTGCCTATACCCCTCTTACGCCTCAATCCATAACGCTTCGTTCGCTCTCTGCTGTTCGGTTTGGTTAGTGGCATGGTCGCCGCTCACGCACGCACGAAGGCAGATGAAGAACAAAACTTGCGTGCATTCTTCCAGGAACTATATTCCCATCCTCCCAGGTCCAGCCAGAACGAGCTGATATCTTTATACACCCATTGTACTATCTCGCGAGCATTTCTGCCGTCTTCTCGCGTCCTCGCACCTCACTTTCCTCTCTCCGGACGATGGTTGGCAGTTCGGCATGCACTTCACTCTCGGCCTGCCGTGTGTCAGAAACATACTAGATGGACTTTTTTTTGTGTTGGGCGATACGTGTTAGATTTATGGTATTGGAACATGATTGTGTCATTATGTCTATAGCAACTATATATTCGCCGATTGAACCGCTAGAAGTTTGAACGGTTACAGTAATTCAGCACTAATCCGGAACTATAATGCAGATTTCTGCCTGTCGCGTGACGGAGTGTCAACAGAAGTGTTGGTTTGCGTTTGTTGTACCTAGCACTGCCATTCTCTCATACACTGATTGCCTCGAGGCTCCGTCCAATGTGGTCGCACCGCCTCATCCTGTGTGAGCCGCTGAGGGCTCTCATGTTTCTTGGGACTGCAGCTGTGATCAAGACGATTCCATGGACTCTGCGAAGAATGTGCTCCGCTCAATCGAGCTTGCCACTCGGCAAGTCCAAAACGCTACAGCTCAATATTCCATTATCAGAAGCACCAGAACGGTCCGACAGCACTCCCTCATCCAGCTCGAATTCCAGTTCCAAAAAATCGCCAATGCTTCTCGAGCTATCCAAAAGGTGCTTGAGGACCCGTTACTTTATCATGATTATCTCGATGGCCGTCTGATGGACTGGTTGTCCAGCACCGAACCCGAAACGTGTTTGGATGCGTTGAGAGAGATGGACAGGTTGCTTGGTGTCGGGCCTGAAGTACAAGGGTTCTCTGGGTTTCCCCCAACGAGATCTGCTTGCGAAGAAGATAGCATCCATGCGGCCATTGTGCTCTTCCACGCTCATGACGCCCATTTTCACTACTTGCTCACGACGGACATATGGCAAGTAATAGATATCCGGATGACTTCATGGATGATAACATTACACAGGATCTACGGGAATGAAGTCCGTAGACAGACGATACCTTCGAGAACTGAGTGAGTGCCATTCCCTGATGTCCGGTTTGCAATCAAAGTTGACCTACAGCTATATTAGGGAGTTTCGCATGCAACGCCATGGGGAGTCCCGATCCGCCCTAGCAATGGGCAGCGAGATAGAAAATCAGAGGAAGGAAGTTATTTGTATGTCTAGCCGTTTGTTGGCAGCACAAGTTGATCTCACCAACGGTATCCCGTACCTAGCTCAGAAATTGAAAAAGTTATTGAAACTACTCGATCCATTGGATTGCTCAGAGAACCATCGAAAAACTTCATCGCTACGTCAATCCGACACATGCATGTGGTTGCCTGCCACGGGCGCGTATAGGTCATGGAGGGAGGGGAAGGACTCGTTTTTGTGGCTGCAAGGGAAAGGTATCATGTGCGATTGTCGGAAGGTTTTTTGTCGCTGACACGACTTTGATACAGCTGGTGCTGGAAAATCGGTTTTAGCGTGCGTTTACCCATCATATTAATGGCGCAAGGATGCTGACCACGCCTGTAGTTCTTTCGTGATCAGCGATCTCAAGAACACGATCAACGATGGAGAATTCCTCGTCTACTTCTATTGTGATTTTCGAACGAGGCGGTCTACGAGTGCTGTCGAAGTCATGCGTTCCATTCTCGCGCAGTTAATGGCCCGCCTCCCCGTTGCCACGCTCGACTCAGAAGACCTGTTGAATGACCTACTGAAGGACAGCGACAGTCATGCCGAGCGCTTCTACAGTATCAAGGGACTCTCACATTATCTGTCCAAGGTCGCAAGATTATGCCCTCGAACACCTGTCGTCGTCGTCGACGCACTTGACGAGTGCAGAGATGTCGAGAGCCTCCTCGATGGGCTCATCAGGAGTGCTGGTGACCTACGGATATTTGCCACTTCTCGACCACTACAGAACATCATCAGTATGCTCTCCCCTTTCCCGTGCATATCGATGGGCAGAATGGCCGATGAATTGTCGGCTGATATCCAGCTGCACGTCACAAGAGAGCTTGACTCACGCCCCCGATTGAGAACATTCAACGAGAAACTCAAGGAGGTAATCCGATTGAAACTTTGTGCAAAGGCCGACGGCATGTACGAATTAGTGAATTATCCACTTGATGATTGGACTGACGGTTGTGCGTTCAAGGTTTCGTTGGGTACAGTGCCAGATCGACACGCTCGAAAAATGTAGTTTGGTATCAGAAATTTGGAGGGTGCTCGAGAGCCTTCCAGAAGGACTGGAAGAGACCTACAGAAGGATTCTTAATGCTATCGACAGGCAATCGTCTGATGCGCCCCTAGTGCGACTTGCATTGGTGTGGCTAGTCACTGCCCTACGACCCATGTGCATGCGCGAACTTCTTGAAGGGCTTACGGTTGACCCCATACGGCGAACGTTATCCAGATCCTCATTGATACGAGGTGCAGATTTGTTGGACTTCTGCAGGAGCCTTGTTGTCCATCACGAAGAAACGGACATCATCACGCTCTCTCATATGAGTGTCAAAGTAAGTCTGCCACCTTACCTGCTTGAATTCAACTTACTGGTTCATTGTACAGGAGTACCTTGTCGGAGAATTCGTCCACGCCAAACTACCATGGTATCATATTGTCTTGGAAGATGCGCACGAACGGGTGGCTAGGCTTTGCATGGCATATATTGCGTTCTGCCTCGAGCAGATGAAGGGGTCCCGAGATCGATCGTCTATTCTCACACAAGAACGAGACCTCGTGCTCACTACATCCTACGCATCTCTCCCACTTCTGAAATATGTGCTCTCCGATGGTTTCAACCATCTCGCTCATCTTGGGCCGAGCAATTCTGGGATTTTCAAGGACATCGAGGCTCTTCAAGCGATTACTCGCGGATACACTCGGGACTGGGATCGAATGTGCAAACTAGTTCCTTCAATCCGCACTGGTGTCCCGTGGCCGACTTCGGAGCATGATTTCACGTTTTATATTCTCGTCGCGTTTGCATCCGACGCTCTGTTCGAAACATTTGTCCGTTGTACTGGTCTTATACCACAGGAAGGGACCAACCCTCTCGTATATGCCGCCCATTTTGGCAAGACTGCGCTCGCTCGGGTGCTGATCTCGCAAGGCGCCAATGTGAACCACCCGGGTTTAATCGTCAACCACTTGGAGACAGATGACTCGGACGTGGACAACATGGCAACCTCATTGGAGGTTGCGGTTGATCGCTGGAATGCAGAAATGATCGATCTATTATTAGCGAAAGGAAGCATTGTCCCAGATACACTACTTGGGCATGTTCTTGAAGAGCACCCTCACGACTATCCTCTGTCCGTCATCGGACGATTGCTTCAAACAGGCGAATTTCTCGTATGGGCGGACACTCCCTGGGAGAACCAACGACTTCTGGAAGTCCTTTTGGACCATGCAGAAGATTACGAACAAGCGGATGGCGGCGATGAACTCATGTTTGGCATAAAGAGACTTGTTCAAGTCGGCTGCGCAGAGATGCTGCTCCTCATTGCAGTGGAAAGAGGATGTGTCCCCATTATTAGGACTCTCCTTTCGACGAATACAACATGCGGTCTGGATATATCATCAGCGTCGCACACTCATGGTAGGCCTTTGATCCGAACGCATGGGATCGACTCGCTGATTTACAGAACAACTATCGTCAAAGCTGTTGCAGCTGACGGCGATACCTCGTTACACTTGGCTATGAAGCTGCCCGACGAGATCCAGTGCCTCATCATTACGAAGCTCCTTGTTGAGGCTGGCTGCAGCCCTTGCGAACTCGACGCTGACGATAAACCGCCGCTCCACATCGCTGTGGTGCGAGGTTTCCTCTCCGTAGTGGAGTATCTCCTTTCACAAGATGTGTCGCTTCCGTCGAGAATCTTGTTTGCAGCACTACGGATTACTTCTCTGAAGCGAGTCGAAATGATCCGCTTGCTTATCAGTAAAGGAGCCCCTGTAGATGTTCTCAATCCCGATCGAGATACCCTGTTGCACGTCGCCATGCGGTCTCTCGATAGATCTGTTTGCCCGGAGATTGTAAGACTGTTCATTGATGCTGGATGCGACCCCTCGATCCTCAACTTATATGGCGAAACTCCCCTCCGTATTGCGGCAAGAGAAGAGTACCACGAAATAGGAAACTATTTGTTGTTGCTCGGCACATCCTCAGATATCTGGTCCTTATTGGATCCCGACCCCTCATCTCAAGCAACGGCATTGCGTTCACTCATTGGCAACGTAGATGGTTCACGCTTCCTGCCAGAGGAGGAAGACAGACTGTTACAAGCGATCAGAAAATTTCTGGATGATGAAGACAAATATATAGCTGTCGCAAAAACACTTTTGGCTGCTTCGGATGACCACGCACGCGTATTTGACAGCGTCGTGAGGCGAGGATTCTGCCGTGTCGTGGAATATCTTTTATCCCAATGCATACCATTACCTCGAGGGATCCTGTTCACTGCGCTGCGGCACCAAGTATCGATGATTCCGTTTCTCGTTTGTAAAGGGGCTCATCTGCATGCCATCGAAGATATTGGGGATACTCTCCTGCACGTTGCTATAAGGACCCTCGAGGAAGCTCGGTGTCTCATGACGGTGCATGCTCTCGTCCGTGCCGGCTGCCACTCTTCTATATCCAACTATGCTGGCCAGGTACCCATCGACATTGCAGTATCTCGAGGGTTTGTCTCCGTTGTGGAATATCTTCTATCCAAAGACACACCTCCACCTCAAGGGATCTCGTTCACTGTGCCGCGGCACCAAATTTTGATGGTCCCATTCCCCATTCGCAACAGAGGTAATTTGGACGCCAAAGAAGAATATGAGGCTTCCCGGAACGATGCTATGACGCTCGATGGAGCTCAGCGTGACACAGTGATGCGAGCCCTCCGAGAGGTTCGTCACCACTTTTCTGCATCCTACTATACCGTCCAGGTCGCCATCGACATTGCAGTATCTCGAGGGCTGTTCTCCGTAGTGCAATATCTTCTATCTGAACACGCAACATTATCTCAAAGGCCCTCGTCCACTGAGCTGCATTCATTCCTTATTCACAAGGGAGATAGTTTGGACACCGAAAATGAAGAATATGGGGCTTCCCAGAAGGATGCTAGGACGCTTGTTAGAGCTCAACGTGACACGGTGATGAAAGCCCTCTTTTACGCTCGTCACGACTCCCCTGCATCCACCCATGCTGCATCCAACCAAGACGTTCAGGTGGCCATCGACATTGCAGAATCTCGAGGGCTGTCCTCTGTAGCGGAATATCTTCTATTCAATCACACACTATTACCTCAAGGGATCTTGTTCACTGCGCTGCAGCACCACCAAGTATCGATGGTTCCTTTCCTCTTGCGTAAAGGAGCTGATGTGCATGTCCGAAACGACGGAGGAGATACCTTCATCCATGCTGCCATGTCGATATCTGAAGAACCTCAGTGTCACATGGCGGTGCAAATTCTCGTTCAGGCTGGTTGCCCGACTTCTTCCACCAATGCTGCTGGGTTGCAACCGATCCACATAGCTGTATTTCAAGGGTTCATCTCTGTCGTGAAATATCTTCTGTCACGCGCTCCACCAGACAGGCTTCCCCCTAACTTGCTTTCCAGCGTGTCGTCGCGTAATAACTCCTCATCGATGATTCGTCTTCTTCTGGACCATGGAGGCAACGTAGCACACGTTGATCTCGCCGGGAATGGTTTGCTGCACCATGTGATGCAGTTTTCGGGCGAAGAGGAATGTCTGAAAGCCACCCGAGCCCTCATCCGCGCTGGCTGTCGCCATTTCGCTCCGAATGCTTGGCAAGAAACCCCTCTCCATGCTGCCGTCGAGCGAGGGTTTGTCTCTGTAGCGGACTACTTGATTTCAAATGACGTACCACTTCCTCCCGATATCCTGTTCTCGACATCAAGGTCACAGCCCATCTATGAACAAGACACTGACGAGTTGAAATCGCTGGTCACTTTATTTATCAACAAAGGAGCCGATGTCCATGCTCGAGATGCCAATGGAGATACCTTGATGCACCATGCCATGCGGTTGGACTCGGAAATATATTCCTTAGAGGCCACAAAATATTTGGTTGAAGCTGACTGCAGTACCTCCGTGTCGAACGCCGATGGTGTACTCCCTGTCCAAATTGCCGTGACCAGGGCCTTCATCTCAGTCGTGGAATACCTGCTTGCACACAATGCGCCATTCCCTCGTGATATTTTGCCCACCGCGATGCAAGTTCAATCCTTCTCTCGGGTCCCGCGAATGGTATCCTTGTTGGTTCAAAATGGGGCTGATGTATCCGTCTGCGCGACCAATGGGGATTCCGTCTTACACGTTGCCCTAGCACGGGAGCCTTACTCGTTCTTTGAAGACACTCTGTTGGAGGTTGTGAAAATTCTCGTCCAGGAAGGCTGTGACACCTCTGCATGCGGTTCCAGCGGACGTACACCTCTTGAGGTTGCAGTAGCTATGCGATATTCTGAGGTTGAGAACTACCTACGTACCTTTGTTTCCAAAGAACAGTTGTCCTTTAACACTCCGCTTCATAGTTCTTCTACCCCTAGCGGTCCATCTGCTCCGCGAAACCCATTATCTGCTCCACCTTCTATCATCCCTTCAACTCATTCCTCCCTCCCCTCCCCCCCTTCTCCGCCACTCTCCGAGTCTCCTCCACCCTCACCCCCATCGCACACCCATCTCCCACTTGATGGGGTGCAACAAACTATTTCAAAATTTTTGTCCCGATACAGAACCCGATCGTGATATCTAGAGTATACCAGTCGTTCTGATTCCTGAGTACTTCGTAACTCTACGACTTCTGTCATATGTAGCTACTAGCTTCAGTTCGTAATGTATTATCATCTGAAATAACTCTGTTATCCGTCTCCACACAAATTACCTAAATGCGACGGTATTCAGTTCTTCGCGATAATCCACCATCAAGATGACGGATGGCACGCTATTTCTCTCTCCGGATCATGCCGCACAACATGGGTTCTCGTAGGAATCGGCTGTTAGACCTGGTCTCACTCCGTTTATGAACAGGCGTCTGTGCCTCAAATATCCAATAGCATGAAACTCACCCGTCAGGAATTACAGGGCAGCAGAGAATGGAGCCGCAGTATAACTAGGATCATGCGTCCCTTTCCGCCATAGTTTCCACAAGTTTTTGAGACCCTGCTCAACTCGCACCTATCTTCCTCACCTGCTACCCACTCGTTCACTCCCTCTAAGATGGAAGACCAGTTATTGCGCCCATGGCAAGCCACACGAAACGCACACATGGAGCTGGAGCTCTACCGAACAGGAGGCTACTACTTAGTGCTACTAGTAATCCAGTTCATGCACAAATAACCTCGAATCTCGCTGCAGCTTCCCCGCATGTTCCTAGCCTTCCTACCTATTGGCTGACTTCCGGCACGCTCGGCATAGTACCTTATCGACACCGTGTCACATCACGTGGGGTCGATTTCGCATGATGCGGAGTCCGGACTCGCCCGAGCGCTTTTCTCCGAGACCTGGCAGGTTACTCCTTTGAGTTTTAGCATCGACTTGCACAACGTGCGTACACACAATCAGATATGCTCTGCTGGGGCACTTCTAAATATTGTGAGCACCACCGATAGCAGACAAAGTGCCCTTCGCAACGGCCAGACGGGGAAGGTTCGTGCATAGAGTGACCCGGGTCTTGAAAGCGATGACGACCACCTCGCTACTAGACAGGTTAAAAGATCAAGGTCGTCAAATGTTGACTTCTTCCCGTGCATCCCGGCGCTCGAGACGGCGACTCACCCTACTACAGGGAAGAGCCGCACGAAGGTATGGCCGCATCTCATATGACGTCCTTCTTGAACATATCCGAAGCAGCTATCGGGACAATGAACAGCCACGTTGGCTCCAGCAACGGTATGGTGATGGCAAGCGAGTGTTCGCCACACGGAGATGATTGTGGTCTATGATAATCTCACCTGGCGGATATGTCTGCCCGTGTGCGCACAGTTTTGAACAGGCGTGCGGGGGTTAGCCTCCGTCGCGAGGACGTCGACACGTCACGACCAAGCGTCGTACTATCCGCCTTTCAACACGCGTCCTTTGATTGGCCGAAATATCCGCACACCGGTGTCACAGGCAGTTGCCGCTCACCATTCGAGTAAGTCGTAACGTGGCTTGACTCGATATGAAACAGTAAGTGTCTCCTTTCAATGTCGGGTATCGACCTTCCTTTGGTAACATCACTACTCAGTGATCTCCCGTGACTCCCGTAGCGCGCCACCAAATCCGAGAATCTCCACCAGGACGAATGCCGCATGCCCCTTCTTTCTCCGACGGGTACGTCCGTCAGGATAAGGTTCTCGAATTGCTCGGCATGCGTATAAAACGGGGCCATGGCATGTTCTCGCTTAGCTGCAATACGTCCTTTCCTCCGCCATCAACTTTCTGCACCCTCGTCGACGATGTACTACCTCACCACCCTCCTCGTTGCCATCCTCACCTTTGTCCCCGCTCTTCGCGTCCTCGCGCAGGAAGTGACGACGCTCTCCTATGACAACAACTATGACAACGCTGGCCTCCCCCTCAGTAATGTAGCGTGTTCCGATGGGGCCAACGGTCTTGAGACCAAAAACCCCAGCTATACCACACTGGGCTCGCTCCCCACCTTTCCAAACGTGTGTGGGGTGTTTACCGTGTCGGGGTGGAACTCCACGGAGTGTGGTGCCTGCTATGCTGTTACGTACGGCAGCACTACAGTCAACTTCTTGGCTGTGGACAGGTCTGTGAATGGTTTCACGGTTTCGGAGGGGGCGATGAACACCCTGACGGGTGGTCAGGCGGCGATGGGTACGGTGTATGTGTCATTCGTCTCTGTACCTCCATCTGCATGCGGTCTGTGAGCTGCACGGAGGATGTCAAAGATGGTCAGCCATTACATTTTGAAATCTTAGGGGGCTTCTGTACTGACGCCGCTGATGTATTTCGCAGGCGTGTTATTGTTTTCTGAACACTTTTACATCATTGTGGACATTGCAATGGACAGCCAGTGTATCGTGGTTATGTAGGGACGCCAGTTGGACTGTATCGACTTTTTTCTGTTGTGTCACATGGACATATTAACGTCGGACGATATTACGTAGCATTTTGATGGACTGTTGTATCTGTCGTGGTATCATGTTGTTCCCACATTCTGTGGCTTCTTTGATTGCGCATGCAATGCCAGCGCACTGGTGGAAAGTCACTGGGCTGATGGAAATGGTAGCATGACAATTAATCGGGACTGGTTGCTATCGAATGTCACATCATATCATGAACGAGTGTTGTGCCAAGCATGATAATACAATACCTGCCCGATATACTTCTGCCATGGCAGGTCACCTGCACACGGCCATCGTAACGTGAAGACGCTTGCATTCTCCAAATACTGTACAGAATCGAAGGAATCGGTGTGAGCGTACCGTAACGATCCATATCAACATGATTCTTCTGCCGGTGAATCATTGCATACCGCGAACCTTGTGGTACAGCCGAAAGCATGAGTATGAACTTGCGATCTGGGATTTTTCATATCAGAGGTATTCCTCCGCTGAACACGAGGTGTCTAATTAAAGCAGTTTAGTGGACGTCACTGCCCCCGACGAGACTCCGATCAGGCCCAAGTTGAAATAAGTCGAGGAAGTTCGACACTAGTACCAGAGAAGGAATCAGGAACGCGGCAACATTATCGGGTGCGCTCACAAGAAATGGAAGGATCATGATGCGCAGTGGTGCAAGTCGAGGGCCACTGACAGCATCAAACTGATTGTGGATACATTGGAATGCTGTCGAGTGCTGTTCAGTCTAAGACGGAGAGGCTCTGTATACAAGTACATTGTATCGCCGTGCCGACAAGGTGCTTGTACTTTGTGATGTGAAGGAATGTTGCCTAATTCGAGCCCGGTGAGTTTTATTCCGGAGCAGTATGTACTAAGAGGGTGAGATCCTGAGACGTCGACTCAAAGAAGACACAGCCAGAGTCATGAAGCCGTTACTGCGGCCGCAATAAAACGGTGAAGATACACAGCGACCAATGCACAGGAATACTGACAAGGGTGTGAAAACCCTCCCTCCAGGGGTGATATACCCTCATTTAGAAGGTGCCGATTCCGGTGTCTCGGTGGACGGCAACAGGAAAACGCCACCGCAGAGGTCGCTATTAAGCCGAACTCATCCACCTGGTTCCGTTCTTCCACCCTTGCCACTTTGTTGTCCACACGATGACCCTCGCTACAGTCCATGAATCCCAACAACGCAAGTATTGTGTTCTTGAGCGTTGCTCTTTCGTTCTAACCGTTTCGTTCCGCAGCCAACATGGCCCCTCCTCACCACTCGCCCCTTGTTGATCTTCGTAGAATGACCTCAAACTCGACCCTCCTCACTCCATCCCACAGGGAGCACAGGCTTTCATCCCATGCCTCCCAGATTTTGCAGACAGGCAATGCAAGACTCGGTTCTCGTTCACCCTCCTCCATACCTTCATCACCCACATCAGCGTAAGACTATGCCACACACATTCGTCCTTGTCCGCTAACAGTGGCATGTATATTATCTTATTCTAGCCATTCATCCTCTTCAGCCATCTTCGAACGGGACATTGAACCCATAGGACCTCCATCGCCTCCATCTTCCCATTCACTCAACCCACACCGTATCCCCAGATCAAAAGGCACTGAACAGCTTGAGCAAAGTGTCCCCTCCGTCCTTGATTCTGCAGCATCCATCCTTGCATCCTCCTCTCCTATGGAGGAGGATCACATTGCTGTCGTTACCCCTGCCAGGGACAGGGACAGGCAGCTCAGAAGTGGATTTGCAAGTCCGATCGGGAGCCTCAGGAGTAGGAGTCCCAGTCCAACTAGTGGCAGGTCGCCTGCCAGACATCGTTCCAGCTTATTATTGAGCATTCCTGGGTCCTCGTCACCTTCCGCCCCGATCCCGTTGCCGTTGCTCTCATCGAGCCCCACCAAGGAACCTCAGGGTCGTTTGACCATTCAAACATCCCCCGCCGTCCCGCCTCCCTCCGTTGGGACCGCAACGATGGTAAGGAAAGCCGGAAAATCAAGTACTTCAATCAATACCCCAACGTCAGCATACTACTCTACACTATCATCTGTTGAGTCGTCGCCTGCGACAATGGTCGAACCCCTTCCCCTGGCCACCGCCTCGCCTGTTGCACAGGTCGCCCACCTTCAGCCTGTACAGCAGCCTCAAGCACAGCCAATATCGCAAGCCCCGCACGCGATTTCTCCTTCGACTTATACAGGGTCTCCGTTCTCCAATCCGTTGAATATCTCCCACCCACCCTCTCCGACGCATGTCGCTTCAAAACGGCTCTCGTTCATGTCCTACTCGGATCTTCTTGCATCTACCCCTACGTCGCTGGTCCCTCTCTCGTCCTTCACTAGCTGTGCCACATCTGAACCGCCTCCCCACATCCCTGGTGTAACAGGTTTTCCGAACAGCCATTCGAATGCTGGGTCGATACATGGCAGGGACAGGGACAGGGACAGTATCGCGTTGTTGGACGATGTCGGTGGTGAGTGGGAGCGTGAAGGTTTGGGAAAGGGGTTGGAAGAAAGGCTGGAAGCCCTGATGATCGTCCCTGGAAAGGCTTGAGGAGCAGGACACCAACCCAGCCAAGCACGATCTCCGACAATATCTCAAGTTGTGAACGCCGCCCCAACTCTTCTTGGCCATCAATTCATCGGCGTCTGTGACCCGGAAAGAAGTTCGAACCAAAGCAATATGCAATCCAAACGTAAACTTGAAACCAGATAATCAACATCAAATGGTATTCTATCTTACTCGCTGTGTATTAATAGCTTACCTATGCAACCCTACCCCACCCCCTTCCGTTCTTATCTTGCTATCTTCCTCGTTGATTACCTCGAATTAGATTATATTTTTCGTTCTCGATATCGAGACATTATGCACGTGCGCCTTCATTGTACTTGACCCATGATCACTTGGCTGGCGTCCTGCCTCAGATAGGTTGTCTTCAAGTATATATTTAATGGTATCCCCGACTCGGACGTGTTCTTTATGTGATTACTATGACATGTTATTTGTTCCGTACTGGATTCATCTCTTTCTGAATCAACTGTACATGACTCCAGCGGTCTCGGATCAATCCCGTGGACAAGATAAGCCAATATAAGCTTGCAACCGATGGTGCCCGCAAGTTCGCCTCGGACGGGGGCCTCCGTGGTTGGCGCATACGTTTCAAGTTTATGGCCGTTTCGAAAGAGCAAGAAAGCCGTCAAAAGGAGGAATCGCAGGGTTCTTCTCAAACGCAACTCGTGCACTCCCTTTATGTCGCAGGGTAGTCGCCCCTGGGTAGACTTGGAGAAGAGAAGGACGATAGCCAGTTGAACGTCCGACTTTTCTTCTAATCGAGGGCAAACACATGCGGAATCCCACCACATGGCGACACCTTGTGCCGTCGGATGTGGCAATTCCTACGACAGGACCACGTTCTCGACTCGGACGATTCAGAGGTCGTTGCTATTTGAAGTTGACACAGGTTCTGTGCTGGCCCCTTTGGAAAGACAGAAGGTGTTCAACATGCCTTGTCGAGAGTCGTCCACATCGGACTCGTCACGACATCGAACTGTGACGTGGTATTGGGAGCACTATCGTCGATTGGACCTCGCGACGCGTTGTATCACGCAGTGGGCCTCAGTGCACGTAACCAAAGTTTCGAGGCTGCCCGAGATGCCCACGACGGGAATGGTATGTCGTGTTCGCGGAGCCAGATCACAACTGCACTGATCCGTTCGAAGGCGGCCACTATCAGACTATTTTGCCCGGGCCCCCCGTTTCTCGTGCTCTTTGCCACCTCTAGCCATCCGATTCAGAATCAAACGAATGGATTCACAGCTTCGAACTGCATTCTTCTTTTTCCTCATAGAGGATGCGTTGTATTTTTCTGCGAGGCAATGCTAAATATACCGTGGCTATCCGAGTCTGTCTTTCTTGGGTCTAGGCTTATCGACACGGATCGAGGAGGTACGTCTAATTGATCTCTCTGCTGATTATCCTCACGTCCTCGTGGTCAGTGATCCCCATGCATTGCACTCCCCACCTGGATGGCATCACAAGATCGCATCAGGGGTTCAGCCATCGGTCGTCAAAAGTACCATGGTACAAATGAAGTACGCTCAGCCAGGTAGCAGCATTCGATTTTTTCCCGACCCATCGCTGGTCTCACTTTCTGTTGTCCCTAAGCTGACCATTTGAATGGACCGCGCGCGCGCCAGCATACATCGTTGCACCCTGTCCCGTGCACAACGCGTCGACATTGTACGACCCAAACGGGGTCAGTTTGGTCATCAGAGCTAACCGTATACCACAGGAGAAATGCAATCTGAATCTCTTTTACCAGCCGGGCGAATCGGAACCGGTAAATCGTCTCCTGGGAGCGACCACCATTCTCGTTTCTGCGATCCGTGCGGCAGAAGGAAGAGGTATGCCTATGTTTGACCACGTGCATGCTCAGACATGCATAAAGGCGGACATCTGCTGTCGTTCTCGAGGGTTCAATCCCTCCTCTAATCTCCTCCTGCGAGGTCTTTCGACGACGTTGTCTCTTTTTCCGCCAAGGCGCTGTCGCGTATCGTTTCTAGTCTTGCCAGGGATGGTATCTCGGATTGCAGTTGGGGTATCACAAGTGATCCGTTTCGGTCTGAGCCTTTACTTTGTTGCTTCGGTGATGGCGTTTGACATGACGCTCAATACAAATGTGTGTCTCTCTTGGTCCGTGTCGCCTGTTCCCCTACTGAGTATATGCGTTTGTTTTTCTATTCAGTTGGCCGTGTATGTATTTCCCTATGATGATCTGCTGTGAGGAATGTCGTATTGAGTTGCAATCGTTCAGGTACTGGGGCCAGAACTCGTACGGAGCGACCAATCCTAGCAACACGACCGCATGGCAGCAGCCTATTGGGTTCTATTGTGGCGTAGGTCTCTCCCCGGTGACGGGTGATTGCAATACATCTCTGATGCATCTTGCAATGCGCAGGACGATACTATTGACACGTTGCCTATCGCATTCCTCACTGAGTTTTATTCGACCGGGAATTTGCCCACTATCGATCTCGCCAACGTCAGTCGATTATTTGTTATCGGAATATGGTATCCTCGCGACGTCGAACTATCGCACTGATTCCCATGTCTTGTTTATGCTAGACATGCAGCACGGTCAACGACCCCCTCTTCCCGGGCACGAATCTTCCCAACTGTACCTTCCTCGCGGCAGGTATCGAAACGTGTCAAAAGGCCGGCAAGATCGTCACACTCTCGATCGGAGGTGCGACTGGCGGCGTCGGGTTCACGAGCGATTCCGAGGGGCAAGCGTACGCCCAAGTGATTTGGGACATCTTCCTGGGCGGAAGCAGCACCACGAGGCCATTCGGAACGGCTGTTTTGGACGGGTGCGTTCCCGAAGCTTCCTCGGTCGTCTGGGAGACCGGGCGTGCCGCGTGTCGTCGCATGAGGGCTCACGTGCGGCGATGATCCTTGTTTACGTATAGGATTGACATGGATATCGAAGGGGGGTCGCAGACGGGATATACCGCATTCCTGACGGCACTTCGGACATTAATGAATGGCGGAAACAAACGGTGCGTGCATGTGTGACGGTAGAGGTTCTGATTGAAATGACATTACATTTTTCATAGATACTACATTACCGCAGGTCGTGTCTCTCGGTGATGGGGACCCACACGGTTTGACTGACGCGATCGTTGCTGTTAGCTCCACAATGTCCCTTTCCAGATGCCTACATTGGAGCCACGCTGAACGAGTTTGGCTTTGATGCCGTCTACGTGCAATTCTGTGCGTGACACGAGCGTCTTGTGATGAGATCGGTGGGTGTGTTGACTCGGGGGTCCTCAGATAACAACTATTGTGAATTGAGCAACTATGGTAACAACAACGTGCGTCGCCTCCTTTTTCAAATGACCGAATCTCGTGCTCACGCGATCCCCCCCACGGTAGGACTGGGACTTTGGCACGTGGTGAGTACACACGCGTTCCCCCCATCGCCAACGATGACACACGGGTTGTAGGGACATCTGGGCCAAGACCGTCTCCCCGAACTCGAACGTCAAGGTCTACATCGGTGCGCCAGCTTCGAGCGCCGCAGGCAGCGGCTACGTCAGCGCGTCGACGCTCGGGACGATCGTCTCGCAGACCAAGAGCCAGTATTCGTCCTTTGGGGGTGTCATGCTCTGGGATGCGTCTCAGGCCCATGGTGCGTCGTCGCTGTCCTCGATTCTGGAAAATGAGGACGCTGACGAGGGCGATAGCGAACGGGAGGTATGACCAGGCTGTCAAGGCTGCGCTCACTGGGTGGAGCGCGCCAGCCACGTCGTCGTCGTCCGCAACCACGTCCTCGGCCAATGCGGCCAGCACGTCCGCTGTCAAGAAGACCACCATGGTGACGTCGAGCGCGACGCCCACGACCACCGCCAGCGCCGGATGCACGGGCATCTCTACATGGGCATCCAACATCATCGTGCGTTTTCGTTGCGTTGCGTTTCATTCTGTTCCCCCACTGACTGACGCGGTTCTGTAGTACCTCGGCGGGGACCAAGTCACGTACGCGTGCGTGTTGGGCCCACGTTTTTGACCGTCACCCCGCTGACTCTACCCGGCTTAGCAACCAAGTCTGGACGGCAAAGTGGTGGACGGAAGATTCTTCCCCCGGAGGTACGCACGTTCATTCGACGCCACTTGTTACACGTCACGTTCTCCGGTTCAACAGGATCCGATGGTGTCTGGACTCTCGTCGGAGCATGCTAGAACGCCACCGAAGGTGCCCCGATTTGGTCCGAGCCTACTTTGAATCACGGAACTCGAACGTCGCCGGTCCGGAAGGAGACCCGTATGCGCCACTGGCATGTATTCCATTCTGTGTGTGCTCGGTTTTCGTTTTATCGCGCCGGTGCTGCTCCCTTTCTTATGTACACGTCTTTTTTCTCATGGGAAAGAATGAAGAATGTATGACTAGAAGACCACGTTCTTTACATACCCGTCCTCGCAAGATGACAGGAGGTCTTTGTGTATTCTGAAACTAAATGAATGATATTCGTCGCAGGTCGTGATCAATGTGTCTCCTATGCAAAAAAGAAATGACGTGGTGATCGATGAATCGCCCTGACATCGAGAGACGACCAAGAAATGAGAACGTCATCAGCACCAACACCTATCAAGAACCACAGGAATCGACTAGTAATAAAAGGTAACGAAGAGAAAAAGTATGACCAAAAGACATTTTAACAAAGAGAGGAAACACTGGCACACACACAGATGGAGGTCATATTATTAGAGGATGGATAGAAAACCACTGGCACATATATGTTGACATGCGAGAAAAAGAAAAAGGGACAAGGAGGGTTTAACACGGGATCGATCGATCGTGGATAGATAGTGTAGACAAGTAGACAAACACATCAAAAAGAACAAGGGAGAGAGGAAATGGTAAATTGGGACGTTCGAGTATCCACCGTTTACATACCCTATGGCACGAGAAAAACCGAGTGGGTTTCAAGTAAAACAAGGAACCAAGGAGAGAGAATAAATCAAAAAAGAGTGAGTGCGGGCCGTCCCCGGATTCGGTGCAACGCGTGCATCGCCTGGACAAAGTGGATCGGGGATCGTGCATGTCACCGCTTCCGTTTGCCGCTGATGATACGCTCTGCATCCGGGATGACACCCATGACACCCTCGGCACTGGCGCTTCGGCTTCCGTCCCCTTCGGAGCCATCGTCTTGCAACCCGGATGCGTTGCCAGGCAGCGGGAGGCCAAACCCGGGTCCGCGCATGACGAACCCGGCCGCGGGGTGTCGATCGTGGTTCTGGCTCTCGCCATCGTCCACACACGCCTCCTCGCCCGTGTCCGCCTCGACGTCCAACATCTCGGCGTCGAGATCCACACGCTCGGGTGGATCCGGGATGGCGTCCATGGGTGGGATCACGATATGACCATCCGTGCGGACGGTCGGACGTGATCTCCGCGAGCGATGCTCGTTCCCGAGCATGTCGCCTTCGACTTCTGTTTCGGCACCGTCACGGGCGAGGGGAGGTGGACTGGCGAGCTGGCGGGCCGATGTGGCTGCGATGATATCGGGGGCGGATGGGGCTGCCACGCCGACGTCTTCCCATTCAATGTCTTCGTCTTCTGGTTCGGGTTCATGGTCGACCTCGACGTCTTCGTCGAGGTCTGCGAAGCTGCGGCAGAGGGGGCAAGAAAAGGCGGAGGCGTGTTTCTCGAGGAGTGGGCGAATACATTTGTAGTGGAAAGCGTGCGAACAGGGTGCGATGAAGAGGGCTTGGCGGATGGAGACAGAAAAGAGACCTGGGGAGGATGAGGCGAGTCCTGTAGAAGAAGGGGATGAGAACGCACATATGCAACAGTCTGGGATGTTGGTCTTTGGGAGTCGATGTTTGCCCTTGGATGGGTCTTTGGGATCGGCTGGTTTGGCTGGGTCGGTGGTGACGGCGAGAGCCTTGAGTTGGCTGATGGCATGAGTACTGGAGAAGAGGTCAAAAAAGGAGAGGGAGAGGGAGAGGACGGGATACGGACTTGAAGGCGTTGGCGGCTGCCTGCCACTCTCTACCGACCTCTATTTTTATCTTGACGGACTTGTAAATGTCCTCTGAACCGCCCTGATAATCGACGCCGAGCTGGAGGACGTCGCCATCTCTGAGTTGGAAAGGTCTGGACTCGTGACCGGCGGGGGAGAGACGGAGGTGATTGAGAAAAGTGCCGGAGGAGGACTTTGTGTCTCTGATGAAGAATTTGCCGGATTCGAGCCAGATTTCGGCGTGAGAGCGGGAGACGACTTTTGATTTGAAGGCGAGTTTGTTGGAGGAGAGGAGGTTGGCGGCGTTGAGGCCGATTCCGGATCTGTCTGTGAATCTGCCTATGCGCAGAGGGGGGTCTTCGTCCTTGAGATCGCGGGTGATGGGCTCGAAGCGGAGGGTGCGACGGGAGTCGAGATGGGGGACGAGGCGGATGCGGTGGGTGCTGTTTGGGGAGGACGACGTCGAGGATGGGCCGCGATGGAGCTGGGGCGGGACTGCGAGGGGCATCGCTGAGTCGTCGTCGGGAGGGGGAGAAGGAGGAGCGGTGGCAGGCTGTACGATGGGTGGATGGGGGACGTTGGCGGTGGGCTGGCCGGTGGAGCGTCTTCGCCTGAGGATGTTGGAGATGCCGAGAGAAGCAGGCTGAGGGTTTCCGTTTCCGTTTGCGGCGAGCTGCGGGATGCTGAGGCCAGCGGGCACAAACGACCTGCGACGATAAGCACGGGTGGTGGGAGGGTCGGGACTGGCTGGCGGAGACGGGGACGAGTCGTGTGGTGGGTGCGAAGTGGAGACACCGCGCGGTCGTCCGCGAAGAAAGGAACCCAAAATAGACGAACGCAATGCTGGCGCAGACTCGACGGGCGAGCTGGATTCCATCCTTCTCTGATTCACAACAGCAACAAAGGACGGGGAGGGGGAGGAGGAGGAGGAGGAGGGCTTGTATGTTTTTTTCGGGTTTCAGTCTCGCCGGTCTTTCTATGGTACCATCCCAATCAAGGCAGTACAGTACTGCTCGCAACTACGCAACCCTGCACCGAGCGAGAGACTGCCACAGCCTGGTCACTCAATGCGAGGCGTCGTACAATGCCCGCGAACACTTGGCAACGATCACCCCTATCACAGAACCGCCTCGTCGTCGTCGATCTCGCTTTCCAGCTCAAACAGCGTGTCGTCAGCAACCGGGAGACACCCGAAAACCTCCTCTGGCTCGCGTCGGTCCGCCTTGAGACTCGGCACAATTAGCTCGTCTCTGATTGGCTGCGGCAAATTCCGGATCCGACGCCCTGCTGAATTCATGCGACAACTCGTCCTCGTCTCCCTCCATGCAGTCTATCCTCGCCTCCCCGCGCTCTGGCCTGCTACGCGCCTCGTTGCGCTCCTTTGCCTCCTCTGCTTCCAGGTCCCAGGCAGTGCCTACCGAGAAACCCACATTGATGAAGGAGTTCAAGATCTACCGCTGGGTCAGTCCATCCCCCTCTCTGCCAACATGCACGCTCACATTTTACAGAATCCAGACGAACCAGAAAAGAAACCCACCCTCCAGTCCTACACCATCGACCTCAACCAAACCGGACCCATGGCACGTACCCACCCACGTTCCCGCTTTACCTCCTGACGTCTTCGTTGCGCGCAGGTGCTCGATGCCCTCATCAAGATCAAGAATGAGGTCGACCCTACCCTCACTTTCCGGCGCTCATGCCGAGAGGGTATCTGTGGCTCTTGTGCCATGAATGTTGATGGCCAAAACACCCTCGCCTGCCTCTGCCGCATCGACAGGAACACGAGCAAAGACTCCAAGATCTACCCCCTTCCACACAGTCCGTATTGCCCCTTCCACACGTCCCTCGGCTCACCCGTTTTTCTCGCTAGTGGACATCGTCAAGGACCTCGTCCCTGACCTCACTCTCTTTTACAAGCAATACAAGTCTATCAAACCCTACCTCCAAAACGACAACCCACCCGAAAAGGGCGAGTTCTTGCAATCGCCAGAGGACCGCAAGAAACTTGATGGCCTCTACGAATGTATCCTCTGCGCCTGTTGTTCGACCAGTTGTCCGTCTTATTGGTGGAACCAGGACGAGTATCTCGGGCCTGCAACGTTGATGCAGGCCTATCGGTGGATTGCTGATTCACGGGTACGTGTCTTTATTAATTTGCGCGCGCGCGACTGACGCCCTGTGATCAGGATGCATATGGAGCTCAGAGAAAGGAAGTGCTCCAAAACGAGATGAGCATGTACAGGTGTCATACCATCTTCAACTGTCCGTCCTTTGCCGTCCTCTTGTGACCCGTGTCTCATTAATTCCTAGGCTCGCGTACGTGCCCCAAGGGCTTGAACCCCGCCGCAGCGATTGCCAAGATCAAGCTTGAGCTCGCCGCAGAATAGGAGATGTCTTAACGCCGTGCCGCCTCGCGTGTAGATCAGGGTTAACGCGTGGGTTGGCTCGAGCACAATTGGGTGCCTTGTTTCGTGTTATCTCATTTTATCACGATGCGTGTTATTCATGTTGACCCATTGGCTACTAGCCTACAATGCGAAAATTTCGGTTTCACTGTTCACGTGTGGTTCGACATGAACGACACGGAACCTTGCCGGAAGAATACCACCCGGGTGGAAGGTATTAAAAAAAGTTTGCATGCGTGGTACAGGAAGCATGAAAACACGAGGGAGACTAGTTCTATTGACAGGATTGAATATCACCGGGGTGAATGCAAGTTTGCACACGTGGTACAGAACCCGGATGAGAGCATGAAAACACGAGGTCGTAGTGAGTACTATGAGCTCCCTAATGTCGCTGAAACATGATTGCGCCCTGAACCAAGGGGCGAGAATTGATGACGCCTTCCATAGGCGATCCTCGGTGATCCATTTCTCCAATCTTGATCATTATCCCCCCCGACGGACGACTGGTACCCAAACCTAGCCTCGGAAACCCCCTCGTAGAAGGGCTCCCGAAATGCAATAGGATAGCCTGGCAATCCATCGAGTGCCAACTCGCGACCTGGAATATATCCTTGATTCGGATGCATCGTGTGCACAATGTAACGTCACTATTTGCGAATGGCAGTTGGGCATGGAAAAAGGTAGTGTCGAGCACGACAATTCGTCCTGACCCAACCCTCCTAAACCTGTGACGCTTCGCGACCCGAGCACATCCCTGACGCGGACGGATGGGAAAGGTTTATCTCGTACTTCCTCATAGGGACCGCCGGGCTCCACTTGGATAAAGTTGACATCGAGGACCGCAAGACGAAAACCCACTTTTCAGTTCTCATTGACAAATTTGCCGTGACTAGATCCGAGGTGGAGGTACTATAAAACCCAAGGATGACCCAGGAGCTGGAAATATAACAAGCCCTAACAAGCCCATCCATTACACATCCTAGGTCTCTCTCGACAACGCTCAGTTAGACTCGTCAATAGGTTCAGTACACTGGGATGCGTCGCTATCGGTCTGCACATGTCGCGAGTCAGAAAATCGCGTTTAGAGTTGCCAACGGTAGCTTTAGCTACTCACAGCAACAGAGCAACACATGTGGTAGGTCGGGTAGTCGCACTCCCCGCCGACGGGGGTAAGCGAACAGCCTGATCCCAGCCACTGACCATCGGTCTGGTCGCACAGGTCAACATGGCTCAATGGCAGACGACACCACGACTTACATCTTGGGATGGAGTCGTGCAGCATAGATCCGTGCAAGTGGCAGGATCAGGATCAGCAATAACGCCAGTCACAACGACCAGAGCAACGAAAATGGAGGCAAGACGTGCGAACATGGTTAGGTGGGTTTGTAGAGGTGAACTCTGCAGCCCGAATGAAGTCAGTGGGCCCTTTTCTTATAAGTTGTCGGCTCCTCACCCGACCCAGAAATAGTCAAATACTGTCGAACGGTTACATGTCTTGTTATGCAATGGTACGGCAGTTCCAAGTCTCTTCCGCACTATCAGCTCTCAGAAGCGAGGCGTCCGGTATGTATTGACTTACTCAAGTCCCTATGAAATTGAGAAGCCCAATATTATAACCCATATGGAGCGGAAGAATCTTTAGGATACTTAAGCTGCATCAAGAGAACAAACGTCAGTACGTACGCCAAGGAAGAAATTAAATCTGTCATTGTTGTTTATTTGGGACAGGGTCAACCAATCAGAGCTCGCAAATCGTGCCATCGTCGACACTCGTCAATAACGTGGGTTTACCACTTCATGGAAAGGCAGCGACTCCGGTCCGGCGGCGGAAGCACTGGCCCGGGCAACTGTGGTGCAAATATCGGTCATCCTGCACGAACTTTTATGTTGACTATTGGACCAGATAACGCTACCTTGTGACGGAGGTCTCTGCTGTAAGAATCAAATTTGGACCGGCATTGTGGACGATTACACGGACATATCGAAGTCGTCCTCGTCTCCCTCCATCCATGCAGTCTATCCTCGCCTTCATGTGCTCGTCTACTACGTGCCTCGTTGCGCTCCTCTACCTCCTCTGCCCGGGGTCCCGGGCAGTGCATACCGAGAAACCCACATTGATGGAGTTCAAGATCTACCGCTGGGTCAGTTCCCATCCCCCCCCCCCTTGCCAACATGCATGCTCACATTCTGCACCAGAATCCAGACGAGCCAGAAAAGAAACCCACCCTCCAATCCTATACCATCGACCTCCACCAAACCGGACCCATGGCACGTAAGTAATGACGTCCCTTACGTCGTTCCACCCCACAAAAGCTCGTGTACCCACACGATTGGCCAGAGAAGGACCTCCTCCTCTTCGATAACCGAGGACTCTCGCATACCATCGTCGGTGCACTTAAGCCTGACCAGGTCCGCGTCTTCCACCAATCAACCCCGTTGCGTCCGATGTCCCCGCAGGACCAACCGAAGATGACGTCCTCAAATGAGCCTAGATCTGATGAAGTATGTCCTTCCAAGCCATTGAGACGCGTGTGGGCGTGGTTCTTGACGGAAGCCATTGATGATTCGTATGACCTTTCACTTTTAAGTGGATACCTGTCGGCTGACATTCTGATGAGGAAAGTGATGAACGAATTCGCTTTTCTAGTCGCAGAGATTATCGATCTGCATTTCGAAAGTGTCCTGTTGTCGATGTCAACATCCGTGGTGTCGTTGGCTCCGGTGCAATGCGCTAGATTCTAATAACACCCACCGTTACAAGTATGACGGTCTTTTATTTGAATGGAGGCTGGTTCGAATTCGTCTTTCGAAAGCTTATTTTCTGGTGAACCCGTCGGACTGGTTTCCGCGTTCGAGATCGCGTTGCCTTGAAGGGACTCCCGACTCGGAAGTGAACTCGTTTATTACAAGTCAAAGAACACTCAATGAACGAGGAATGCTGATGCTACATACAGTGGCCTAGCAGCCCCTAGTTACACATAGTATGGCTATTTTTCGCTGGGTTTCATCGATTACCAACTCACGACCTGGAATCTCCTTGAAAATATCCTCAACTTTCGAGGCATTGTATGCATGGTGTAACCTCACTTTCGCAAACAGTTGGGCATGGAACTGGAAGAAGATGGTGTCGCAGTTAGTAATAACTACGACAATTCGTCCTTCATCGATTCATCAAATACAATTGTCCCCGTCCAGATCAATTCGATCATATGTATCGACCTGATCCAACCCTCCTAACGGGGAAGGTAGTCGAGAGCATTGAAACAACCTTTCCGTAATGTGTGGTGCTTCGCGATCCTGAGCACATTCCTGACGTGTTGGAAATTCATCTCATACCCTTGTAGGAATCGGGCTCCACTTGGATAAAGTTGCCATCGAGGACCACAACTTCCGCAAGACGAAACCCCACGTTTCGGTTCTCATTGTCAAATTCAATGTGATCTAGGACTAGATCTGAGGTGGAGGTACTAATCAAAACCTAAGGATGACCTAGGAGCTGGAAATATAATAAGCTCCATCCATTCCATAGCCTAGCTCTCTCTCGACAAAGCTCAGGTAGGCATGCGCTTATTAACCAGGGGGTTGACTACACCCGGATGCGTTGGTACCATCCTGTACGTGTCGTGAGTCAGAAAGCCTGGTTACAAGAGTTGACAGTGGTAGCTTTAGTTACTCACAACAACATCGCAACACATGAGGTTTGGACACTGGTAATTGGGGTAGGCATTCCAACAGTTTGATCCTTCCCAACCATTCGTGGCCTGGTCGCGCACAGGTCAACATGGCTCAACGGCAGACGACACCACGACTTACAGCTTCAGCACTCCGGCAGCATACATTCGTGCAAGCCTCAACAGCGCCGGTCACAACGACCAGTGCAATGGAAAAGGAGGCGAGGCGTGCGAACATGATTAGGAGGACGTGCCTGGTTTGTAGAGGTGAACTCTGCAGCCTGGTTGAAGTCAGTGGGTCCTTTTATGAGTTTTTGGCTCTTCACCCGCCCAGAAATAGTACTGTCGCATGGTTACGTCCGACACGCAAGGTTTGTTATGCAATAATGATGCGCAGTTCAAAGTCTCTTCGCACTTTCAGCTGCGCTCTCAGAAGCGAGGCGTCTTACAGCACGATTTACCCAAGTCTGTGCCAAATTGAGAAGCCCATGTAACCCATATGGAGCGGAACAACGAGCTCGTCTCTTTGGGATGAGCTGCATCAAGGGCTGAGAGCGAGCGTCAGTGCTTACGCAAGGGAAGAACATTGTCGCTTACCCTTATGGTTAGGGTATCCTGTAATTCCCTTATTTGCAAAGTGGCCAACCAATTGGAGCTCGCACACCGTGCCAGAACACTCATCAAAAAGGTTCCGCAGCGATACCGCGGCTGATTTATGACGAGCTTCATACTAGTAGGACTTATTCGGTTGACCCCACATCCAGGAAGAAGAGCATGTACAATCCTGTGAGCAGTGCGACCATATTCGAGCCTCGAGGAAGGCTATCTCGGTAGTATGATAATATCATGCCTGGTCGTCTGCATATTCTCACAAACATGAGTAACGTTGTGTCGTTCTGCATATGGAGGTTAACCAGTTCATGGAAAGGCAGCGAACGGTCCGGCGGCGGAAGCACTGGGACAAAGGACACGACTGTGGTGACCATCATCTTCCCAGCGGTGAGAGAATACGGCGAACCTGATCAGGCTGCGGATGTACTTGAAAATGAAGTAAGAAACTCGTCGGAAGCGCCGTAGGACGATGTGATGAATCTTACTGCAGCTCGGTTTATGTCCATAATCTGACCATCCCATGTTCAAAAATGCCACAAACTTCTGGACATCGCCTCCCCAAACTCTGCCCTTGTAACAAGCGTCGTGTCGCTGATCCGAAGAAGGTGTGGGTGTGTAGGACGATGACGCAGAACATATTGTTCACAGGTTTCGAGAAGCTGTTGTCGGGTTTTAGATCGGTTGTCCTGTCGCGCTGTGAGGCTGGCATTGGGCCGGCAGGACCATTTGAAAGGCAGAGAACCTTTGGTGGAAATGAAGGATGATGAACACCGCAGGTATGCTCTTGATCGTGCCTCCAGGAAGTCGTGTATTTGATTCTGTGGCGGGTATTTTTACCAGTCCATAGCCTTCCATAGCACTTGATTGAAGTTGTTGTGGCGGGCTTCAAAGTGGTACCCGGCTCCGACTAGAATCTATTCGACAAGGGTCAAGCTTTTATCCGTCTGGCAATTTAGAGATCTCCAGACGTTCAACGTGAACGCTCAGCAGACAAGGCTGTTCGGAGGAAATTCGGGTTGAGGCACAAGTCTTACTGGTCACTGGCACAGCTCTCGGCCCCGCCCGACGTCATGACGTCGACGACTCGACTTCACAAGGTAAAGCAGAACCACATAAAATAACGCATATTCTAGTTTACCATCCAGTTCCATCATGACCACCTCGCTTGAATTTCTCAAACAGACGGGCACAACTGTTGTCTCAGACTCTGGCGATTTCGAATGTAAGTTTAGACAGCCCCTATTCCCTTCAACGTGCTCATAAACCGGATGAATAGCCATTGGGGTGTACAAACCACAGGTAACGATATAGCCTGACGACACAGATCCCTCGCACGCTAATTTTGATCTTCGAGGATGCTACAACGAATCCGACCCTACTTCTCGCCGCGGCGAACAAACCTCAATATGCGCACCTGGTAGATTCCGCCATCAAACATGGCAAGAGCAAGGGCGGAAGCCTTCACGACCAGGCGTGCTTCGCCATGGATCGCCTGGTGGGTCTTTGTCACACATGCGATCTGGGATTCCCTGTTTGAAACTCTCTCCGACGCCAACAGCTGGTCGAATTTGGGAAGGAGATTTTGGACATTATCCCTGGCAGAGTATCCACAGAGGTTGATGCCCGCCTCTCGTTCGATCAAGAAGCGACAAAGAAAAAGGTGGGTAAATAACAGTGTTGTGTTCCAAACATTCATCGCTGTCACGATATCTGCTCTCCAGGCAAGGGAAATCGTCGCTCTCTACGAGTCCGTTGGAATAAAAAAAGAGCGTGTTCTCATCAAGATCGCGTCTACGTGGGAAGGCATTCAAGCTGCCCGAGAGCTTGAACAGTCGGACGGCATCCACTGCAACTTGACGCTCATGTTTGGCTTTGCTCAGGCCGTCGCGTGTGCTGAGGCTGGTGTTACGCTCGTCTCCCCATTTGTTGGGCGCGTGCGTTTACATTGAACCCTATCTATGAGAGGCCCTCACGCTCACCTGTAACATAGATTCTTGATTGGTATAAAAAAACGACCGGAAAGGACTACGAGGGCGACGATGATCCTGGTGTTCAATCGGTGAAGAAGATATTCAACTACTTCAAGCAACATGAATACAAAACAATCGTCATGGGTGCCAGTTTCCGAAACGTTAGTAGCCTATCTATCTTGCCGGTTCACATTCATAAAATATTATCATAGGTGGGAGAAATTAAGGCTCTCGCTGGAATTGACTTCCTCACTATTTCTCCGAAACTGTTGGAGGAATTGAAGGGCTCCACTGAGCCTGTTCCGAAGAAACTTGACGCAGAGAGAGGTAGGTGTTCTGTCAATGGATTACCCGTACTGATTGCCTTTATAAACTTCCGACAGCTGCCCAAGCCGAGCCCATTCCCAAGGTTTCTTATATCGACAACGAGCCCGAGTTCCGCTGGGCACTGCTTCAAGACGCAATGGCCTTTGACAAGCTGCACGAAGGCATCAAAAAGTTTGCAGAAGACGGTGATGCATTGAAGAGCGTTTTGAAGGAAAAGTTGCAGGGTGCTTGAAGGCAGTTTCAAAAATTTCCGTACTTTTCTTGTATTGGTAACTTGACACAGCAACTGTAGCACTACTCGTATTGCTCTCGCAATGATGTACACTTACAAGTAGTAGTGAAGATATATCTCCGCCTATTTCGGACCGTCGGTGAATTATCGGACCAAGACCCTAACTAGGTTGAACACAAACCAATACTCGACTTGACCGACCTCGTGATGTTCTTCGACCTGAACGTCCCGGTCGTCGCTCACCAAGGTCATGGAGCTGCGCTACAGTCAAAAAAGAGCAAAGGGAAGCAACCGCAAGTGACCAGCACTGTTGTGTTTACTCCGGCACAAGTCGCGGTCATCGAAGCTCGCATCGATCTTCTCGTCCATTGTCAGCCACTTATTACATTTATTCATCTTTCTTTGACTTTTCAAAGCACAGTAGGATACACCGTCATCGCTCTCAACCAGACAGTCGAAAAGAAAATAGATCCCAAGACGCATGTCAACATTTTGGACACGCTATTGCCACAGCTGAAGAATAGGACCGGTGTCGTGCTCCTGAAGCGGTTGACAATCAATATCGACGAAGACAGCGAGAAAGGATTTGGTTTGGTGCCTTTTTCCCCTCATGTTGCCCCCTCCACACTTGGGCTGATCTGTCTCCCCTGGTCATTAGACGAGTACCAATGCATCTATTACCAATGCATATGACCTCATCGCGCTCGCCCCTTCGACACCAGCTACGTTTTCTGTGGCATGCTTGACTCATAGTCTACCCTCGCCATTCACAGCGCACATCATTGCATTACCCCTCACCCTACCACGACTCCCATTTCATCTCAAACATACACTCGTCCGCACAGCCATCAAGAATGGCGCTGTTTTCGAAATCAACTATGCGGGTGCTCTCGGTGACCCTGAATCCAGCCATGCGAACCTCGGAGTGAGCGACACCGGACTCACGGCAAAACGAAACTGGTGGGCCGCTGCGCGAGAGGTTGTTCGTGTCACAAAAGGAAAAGGGATCATCGTCAGTGGCGGGGTGATTGGACAAGGCGATTATAGAGGTCCAAAGGACGTTCAGAACGTGTGCGTTTATCCCCGAATCGCTTCGCGTCGTCCCCAAACGCGTCTCAATTCTCGTTATACGTCGTGCAGGATCACTCTACTTGGATTGGCCCAGGATCTGGCGCACAGTGCGTCCGCCGTCACGCCCAAATCCCTGGTTTTGCGAGCCCGTCAGTCTTTGTTGTCCCCTGGATCTCCTTACATTCTTATTGCATACCCTGTCCAGAGACGCGCAAAACGTATCGCGCCATCCTCTCTGAACCGAGGATAGTGGTCCCGATATCGTCCAGCGAGCCTGCTCAAACTACAGAGCCTTCTACCGTGGCCGTACAGGCCCGCGCGCCGTCGTCCACAACGAACGGTCCACCAGCTACCGAACCAAGCATGTCTACTCCCCATCCTCTGGCGACATCTCAGGATGGTCATCCCACTACCAAGAAGCGCTGTCGTGAACCCGATTCTGACACTGTTGGATCGGCAGTGAACACCGAACGTGCAAAAGGGACTGTTGCCCCTGCAGATCCTGGTGTGACTGATGGTCCCCCGGCGCGAAAAAAGAAGAAGAAAAAGCAGAATGGCGCTCCCCTGAAGTAGTTTGCCTCCCATTGATCGTCGACATCGTACCCTTCGTAACTGTTGCGATATAGTACCCGCTTGACGCTTTTGCTGGGAGTAGTATTAGGAGTTCTCTGCTGGCCGCATTTCGAAGGGGGTGTTGGAGGCATTCCGACTCCACATTGCCATTACTCCGGTGCACTCGTGTAGACCCAGGCTGTCTGATATCACCATTGCTACTCTATCCAGTTGCTGGAGTCGAGCGCGGGTCACCGTGGTGGGATACCACCAATAGTCCTCGAAAAAAAATACAATAAACACGAGGGGTACATATCTTGGGTATCGATGCATTGTGCTACGGACGCGCTCGCCCCGACAGTACTACGAAAGGCGTGCAGGCCAAAGAACAACAATCTAAGTACTGGGCAATATCGGTAGGAGATAAGACGGAATAGTATTCAACGGCATGCGTATATGTAGATGAGGTAACATATGTATGTGAAGTACGTGCGGAGAAAGGTTCTTGTGCTACAACAAGGTCAGTGGAGGCAGGCATATAAGGGGCAGGAGGGAGAATGGGCAAATGGGCAGGGAGGGGTAAATAAACTATGTCGCAAAAACTCGGCATCTGGACAGCGACCACCTCACACACACGGGCACCCTGGCGGCAAACCCGTGCACTCACTCACCATACGGCCGCCGCGGCGAGTCGCCCTCCATATCTAGCCTGCCCAACATTCCCGCATGTCTACCAGTCGAACCAGTTTCCACTGCACTCACCGACCTTGGTGAACCAGACTGTCTTTCACTCGCAGGCACGCTCGGAAGCCCCAACCCACCAACTCCTCCATCCTGACTACTGGGCCGCGAGTTGGGCGCGGAATCCTCTCCCCTGACTACCCCGCTTCCGGACCCAGATCCAGATCGACCACTGGTGCTGTCCCGCCTCCGACTGCCCCCGCTTCCGAGACCCTCGAGCGACGCTAGAAACACTGCGTGCATATGTCTTAGCTTCTCGTCCACCTCCGCCTCTCGCGTCAACATAGGTCCCATCGACGTCGAGGACCGCTTCGACTGCTCGTCGCTCGCACTCATTCTCTCCGAAGCATGTCGCGGGTGCTCGCCCGAGACCAGTCCCAATCCTAGAGCCACGCCGGCTCCAGTGGATCCCGAAATAGACGCAGACTTCGGCCGAGATGCGGCCGAATCAAAAGGCTCCGGTATGCCACGTCGGCCGAATGTTCTGGGACTTGCCGTCAGAACAGGTGCACCGCCGTCGGGCGGCGCAGATAACGGTTGCCTCGCAGCGACCGACGCGAGTGGCTTTCGAGCGTCGATCTCTTGTACAAAAATCGAAATATCGTCATCGTCCGTCGTTGAACCTAAATAGGCAGGTGTATTACGGCCACCTCCTGTGCCGCTTCCCCCAGAGCGTTCGCCGTCTTTGCGATCCACGCCGGCGGTGCTCCCTGGGCTTCCGTCGCTCGTTGCACCTCCAGATGTGGCGTATCGGTGTCCAAAGCTGCTCGAGTACCGCTTACGAGAAGGCAGACGTGATGAGGTATCCTCGCCTTCCGCGGAGGCGAGCAAGCGGCGATCGCCAAGAGTTGATTGTGCGAATGGTGGAGAAGGTCGGTTCACGCCGATCGGGGAGGGTGGCACACGAGAAGAATTTGGTGAAGTTTGCATTGGGCGCGCGGGTAGACTGGGCAGGGCAACGCCACTGGCTAGCGGAGAAGGTTGGCGCAGGGAAGGAGAAGGAGAATGAATAGAAGGCGAGCCCGAGGAAAGTGTCGAAGACTTGAACGGATGGACTGGATTGATGTTCGGTCTGCGAATGGGCAGCGCACCTGGAGCAGAAGGAAGGTCCTAAAATAGACATTAGCGGAAAGGGGCTATGCCACAAAACGGACGGCGCCTACAAGGCTGCTCCTTCCTGTAGTGCTCGTGCTCTCCTTGCGTATCCTTGCGGCGATACCGGTTGCTGATAACCCGTCTTCCTTTGACCATGCTGTACTCCCTTCTGGACGCGAGGAAGCAACAGACAAGGCAGAAGTTGACCCGGCAGTGGCCATGTTAGTCGATGTTCGACTCATCGGCAGCGCCGTACTCCGAGGGCTTTGGCTGCCCGGCAACGAATTCGTGCGAGAGTGGACAGGTGGCAACACAAATTGTCCAGCGATAGACGAGGGGGGCGACTTTGGTAGGGAAGTACGAAGACTACTCGGTAGACCTGACATGGAATCACGCTGCTGGTTCTTTACCAATGTTGGGGTAAAGTCTGGGCCTTCGTCTAACGATAGAAACCGAGATGAAAGCAAGGATTCGAGTTCATCAAGCTGGAAGTTGGGTGAGGTGAGATACTTGGCAGTGAGACTGAGTGTGCCCATCGGATGAGGGATAGGCGGGAATGTGTGTGCTTCGTAAGGAAGAGGTGGTGTATTTGGCGCAGGGGGTGCGTCTGCCGAGGGGAACGTAGTATTATGCAAAGAGTAAATGAAATTTAAGCACGCAAAGACGGACATGAGCACCTCGTGACTTCCAGGGTTAGAGTGACAACACGTGGGACTTACCAAAGTCAAGTATGTTGGGATAGTCGTCCAAGGATCTGATCCGGAGTTGAATGGTTAAGTTTCCATTGCGATAAGGGGTGCTCATCCGACGTCGTAGCTTCCTGAAGAGCTTCCAAGAAGGAAGGATGCGGAGAAGACTGAATAGACTGCGAAAGAGGGGTATGCCGTGCTTATAGATAGTGGAAGGAGCGACATCGCCTGGCTCGACGCTGAGTTGGGGAGAAGCGTAGGTGGGAGAGAAATTGAGGAGCCAGTTCTCGAGAAGGATGTGGGGTGGGGTGGGATCCATACGGACACGAGACGAATCAGGGGCAAGGTAGACGAGGACCTGGTTGTTGGTCAATTCGGGAACAGATAGCAGGACCTGGAGTTCGAAAGGTGGTGGAGAGGGAGAGGAGGACACAGCACGATAGATTCTGAGGTGGTCCTTGAAAATGTCAGAGTCTGGCGTCTCGAGATTGAACTGCGGGGACAGCGTATGATTGAGTGAACAGAGAGATATGTGGGAGCAACGCACCCATTTGTCGACCTTTCCCTGAGACCTGGGCTCAGCGGTGGTTCTGGCGTTGCTCACGACGAGACAGAGCTTTGTGTAGAACCTGTGAGCAATTTGGTCGGCCTTCTGGATGTCATTGGACATGGCAAAGCGAGGAGGATGGGGTAGGCTGAGAAGGTCGTGTCGATTAGAGCAGGGACAACATTAGAGTACGACAATCTACTTGGACAGAGGAAGAAGAAAAGGAGGTAAACCGAACATCCGCACTGCGCGCCTCCGTTCGGGTTGTGAAGTGACCTGAGAAAGGCCACCATAACCTATGAAGATGACGTAAGCGCCACCTCAATCCCAGAGCCTGTCGTTCTTGTCGCTGTCCTGGTGAGTCATTTTGCGCAATATGGCGGTAATACATCACCATGCGACGTCGGAACCCCGCGACTCCTGGACTGGCATCCGAGCCGAGCCTGCCTCCCTGAATGACCCCAGCAACGTGCGACTTCCCAGTCTCATCTTGACTCGGCGCAACGTGTCCGCAAGTTTTACAACTTGTTTGAACCGTGGGGGTGTATATTACGAAAAGAAGTCCTGGCCGAGTCGCCGCTTCAAGTTCTACTTCGCTGGCTCAACATTTGATATATCACTCAGATGGGAGACCGTTGTCTTGTTCTGGCACGGCAACACTGTGCAAAGCCTAGGCCTCGTTTGCACCCCAATATCGCATTATCTTTGCGCCAACTCTGGCAGTTAGATCGGTGATTCCTTACCATTTCATTTTACCCCTACTTTTGATATAAATGGAGATTACTTAACATTGCTGCGCCGCTGTATTCTAGTCGTCAACGGCGATACGTGGATATGAACGTGAAACGATCCAAACGTCGTCGAGGCTCTCTGATGATCAGCGAACTGCGCCCGACTGTTCGAGGTTCTACCGTTTGCGTGCCTCGCCTGGCACACACTTGTTTGTATGACGATCGTTTTGCCGCCTTACTAGTATCGCATTCGGCTCTGTCAATATGGTCGCGAATGCGCAAAGCTTTCATATCTAATGCGGCCCTGGTAGGCGTGAATCGACCGCTGTGAACCTTCTTCACTAATTGGTTTCTCAAATCGGTCGCCTGGTTCGGCGCCGACGTTTGGGCCCGGCCTTGAAGAGAGTCCCGTCAAAGGTGTTTATCAAGTTGATCGGTGACTCATTGGTATTGCGAACAGTCGATAGGAACTCGGTCATTAGTCGGAAGTCGAAAATCGCCATATACATTCCATAGGCAAAGTCCGCACCGGAACCTGTATTCTGGCGATACCCCAACACACTCCGTTCCAGCTGTGGCCCATTCAGACGTAGTCTTGCTGTGTTATTGGCGAGTTTACAGCACTCAGGCTGGTGCTGTGTGCAACGCCACACAGCTGGGCCACATTCAGACGCCTGTGCTTCTGGCGCCTTGGAACTTTCCATTTTAGGCAACATCTGAATCGTGGTTGAAGTTTAATCAAGGAGATATCCGCCGATTCAGCTCACCACAGCTGTTATACGCGCACTCCTACACAGCACTAGATGTCACAGATAAATTTCTTTCCCTCGCCTTCGGGTCCGGTGGATTCGAGCTATCTATATATGTCAAGTCCTGGATAGCCCGGCTACTCTGGTGAGTCACGGGCGCGGGGATTTCATGGGCGTTACCATCTCTTGTTGTCATGGACTCATGAATTTTACCCAATACTCCTGACCGTATCTTTGTAGGGCGTAAACTGCGCGACCCCGTGGTTGTGACCGGTGTCGGTTAATCAATTTACTCCACCCCGAACACACTCGACTGTGACATCTCGCCAAGATGAGCATCGGTGGTTTCCTCGCACCCCCTTGGATAGGTGATGTATACAGCATGTCACGAGTCGCCGACACGAGTCTATGAGCATCGGCCCATTCCAGATGGCGCGCCTTATCGCAGTACTTTTTAATTGACTGATGTTGGTGGTCATGTTCAAAGTCTACACACATGCCATGTCTCAACCAATGATCATCCTCTACGACGTGCCCTCCAACATTCCGCAGCCTTGGGCACCTAATGTCTGGCGTATAAGGTCCGTCCATTCCTATATCTCCACCTCTCGGAATCTGTTCATCATTATTCTTAGGCTAATCTTGAACTACAAACGCCTCCCCTATCGTACCTGCTGGGTCGAGTTCCCAGATGTTGAAAAAACCCTGCGTGCCATCAACGCACGACCCACCTCCATCCGCCCCGATGGCCGTCCTGTCTACACCCTTCCCGCGATCCTCGACCCCACCCGCATTTCTAGCGGCACCTACCTCGATTCATCAGGCTCGCTTACTCAACCCGGCCCCGTCGTACTCACCCATGCAAACACGATCGCGGAGTACCTCGAACATGCATACCCCGCGCGTCCGGTCGTCCCGGAGGGCACACGCGCACTCCAGGCGCTCTTTGTGCACTACATCGCCGAAGTTTTCGTACAGCCCCTCTTGCAGATCATGGTACCGCTCAGTCACCAACGTTTGCCCCCACACGTGCAGAACCATTTCCATGTCGGAGTCGCCGATCAGAGAGACGAATACGAGCAGCATGCGCGGAGGAGAGAGGGACAGTGGGCGGCGGTACAGGCGCAATTCGCATTCCTGGCTGGCGTACTCGAGAAGAATGCGGGTGACGGGGACGGGGTCGTCGCCATGGGCCACGAACTGACGTACGCAGACTTTGCGGTATGTTCTGTCTTGCTCTGGATCGAGAAGGTAGCACCGCACGAGGGGTGGGCGAGGGTAAGAGAATGGGACGGGGGAAGGTGGGGAAGGTTGTGGGAGAGATGTAGGGCATATATGGATGTGTTTTGATTCGCGGTATGCTGACATTGAAGAATGTCGTGTGCAGGAGAGGAGGATGCATCGTTGATCTGATCCGTGAAGGGGTATTCTGCTAATCACCATATTAGAGTACAGCCAATCCCTTGTACATGGTGCACGTAATCTTCAATAGACGTTTTAGACCACTTGGCGCCGGATTGGAGCTTCCCGGCTCCAGGGTGCGACCGGGATACAATTTCTAACTGCTAGTACTAAGTATCCTAGTACATAGTTGTCAGCGGCGCGACACCGACTCGCCACTTTTACATAACGATAGTTTGAAACTTTGTATCTGGACATTTATTCCCGCCGCATTTTCGCACCACTCTTTTGTTCCCATAGAGTGGAGGTGCAGGGGGCGTGGTGGGAATGAAAGAGCGGTGCGACATACAAAAAAAAAGCGGCGGGAATAAATGCGATGACGCCATAGCTAGCAGTGCAGGAGATTGCCGGAAGAATCAAAAGTGACGGTCGCCGGTTGGTTGCCGGCACTGCAGCGCTGAGTCAAATATTCAGGCTTCAATACCCAGCTAGAATCTGGTGAATCTTTGGTGCATCCCCCTCTCGGGAAATTTTGTTGCTAAATACTACACTAGGAAGGCATCGAGTCCCTTATGAGATAAATCGTACCGACAAACAACGTACAACTGGTCAAAGCGAGCGAGAGGGCACCAATCCAAGCCTTTCTCGCCAAATCGAAGTCGCTCTGGATGGGGGAAATGACAATAAAAGCGTAAGAAAGACCCCAGGTGTAAACGCTGGAGTCACAGTAACAATTATTGTACACGCCCGCATATTGGAAAATCGAATTGGCGATGATCCCTATCGCATTGACGATGGCGAGTGATTTCCCTATCCACCGTAACCAATCTGCAACTCGTTCCATCGTCCGAGCATGTTTTTGCCCTTCACCAGAGGATTTGAGGGTGTTGAGCGAGCCAAAATCTTTTGCGGCAGTATTTGGGGGTTGAATATCTTGCAATGGTATAGCAGTATTGCCGCCGACTATCTGGGTGCGTTGCCCGTCGCTTTCCATGCCAGTGTCAGGGGTGGGCAGGTCGTCCATCAGATGATGTGCATGATATCCAAGTACGCTAGACGAAACAAGCAAAATCCACACCGTGGTAGATAGCAGCCCGTAAATCACGTATGCAAGAGAACGGCATCCTAGTCCCTAGGATGACGATTGTGTCAGTGAATCATCTCTCCGTATATAACTACATACTTACGATGGTGGGGGTGAACCAGGCTGTGAGAATGGCTGAAACTGTTGTTCCCCATTGCAGCAGCAACGACATGAAGGATGCCACGACCATGTTAAAGAGCACCCCTCGCGGCCAAAGAACGTTGACTCCGGGGTCTTCGTGATCATCGGGGTGACAGTAATCAATGATCTGATCACAGCTCCCTAGTCGACTCTCTCCGGGCACATCATTGCGCACACTCCCAGGAATGTGCTCGCCGTTAACGCCAATACAATTGCTCGCCTTTCTCCAAGCTGCACGATAAAATAGCGAGGTCACGTAGACAGTTCGAGACCACGATAACGTTCTTGCATAGTTGAATATTGGAGGAATTCGCGATTCGTCAGGGGAAGTGATGTTTCTGCCATAAAACTTCCATTCTGGACTGGAGCTGATGGTCAAACCGAAGTTGGTGGTGACAGGGATAGGGTCTGCGGTGGGGTCACGAGAATTTACTTCGAACACCTGTCTATTTGCCTTGTCGTACGAGGCGTGCACGCGATCGTAGTCACATTTGGGCGAAAGAACCAACCAACCCACAACAATCGGTAACAGCCAAAGCCACACCGAACCAGTTCCCTGCCCGCTGGATTGAATATTGTCTGCCACATTGGAGAGCGAATCGGCAACAGTAAGCAAATAAGCAATGACCACCCAGGTGATCGACGCTGCTGATGCGATTGACCACGCGTGTGAGAAGTCGAGTTCTGCTGCGAGAGTAGTCCACCAGTCGTCGTTATCCGGGAGAACGACGAGAGACTCGAATCGAGCAGATCTCCCAGGGTGAATGCGTAAAGGGACCTGTTGGAGACCGTTCAAAACCCGCACCACAGACTGGCGGACTGCGGCACTGGGATAGTTAACGCCTGAAAAGAGTTGGTCGTTGACCCATCGTCCATTAAGGAGGGTCACATATAGCGAGTAGCCAGCGAGAGTTGGAGATCCGAGTGTCAAGATCGCAGACATGAGATTATCTGTCCTGCGCCGAGCGCCAAAAGGGAGCTGCGAGAGCAAAGCGAGATACGGCAGGAGCCATGCGGCATACTCCTGCGAGAATATGTTCCAATTAAATGGCTGCTGTCCTCCCCCACAATATTCATCACAGCCAGTGTATGAAAGCGCAGTTGCCTTGTCCGTGGTTACGACCAAGGTACCTTTGCTTGTACGGAGCAACGAAAGGGCGGTTACGTTCGAGAGGTTCTTGGAAACGCAAGCCTGACTGCTTGAACTGTTAGCGCAGCTGATCACATCCAAGAAACATTGCGTGAGATTAGCTGCTGCGGCTGAACCCACTGGATACAATGCAGGCAAGAGAAGTAAAATAGAGGCTACAAAGGTGGATCAGATGGATGTAGTGGGGGGAGGGAATCAAATACCTTTCCGGTGGTATAGTGGCATGTGTGGCTCGGTGGATGAATAACAATGATCTGACCGATAGCCTCTCCATATATGTATTTCTGGCTGCACAGGATCCCTACTAGTGTGCTGCGGGTGACAATCTTGGTAGTACCTCGACCAAAATGGTGGAAAACCGAGGAACCGGCCTGCATCTGCGCCGCATCGCATCTGCCGTTGCCCCTCGGGAATAATAACGTCTTCAGTGGCAAGAGCTATCTCGCACAATCAAACACGATAAGTAGAACATCACGCTCAGAGAAATTTCTGTCAGAATCTCTTTGACCAAAAAAATACAATTCGGCCCACTGGTAGGTATACGAATGCAAATGTAACCCGATTCGCGAACAATGAAACGCTGGTCTCCGTCAATATTCAAGCCAATTTTCTGTCGAGTCCCAGAGCAAACGGGCTGACCCATTACTTGTTGAGGGACGTGGCGACATCATCATCAAAGAAGTAGGAGGTATGATTGATTGAACCGTGAGAGAAGGGGAACGGTTACCGTGAACCACCTGTAGTAGCACAGCCTAACAAGCACCGTGACCCAGTTGTCGATTATAATGGTCAGTAAGTCTGGATAATGGTTAAAAGGGTCAAACAATACGTTATCGGATCAGCTTCATAGGTGCTTACTGTTCGTTCTCTGACCGAACCCCAGGCCATGCGCGTACTGCCGAGACAACTCGTGCACAGGTCAGTTCGACGGTGATCTTTGATGCTGTGGGTAGATGCCGGGATATTCCCCTGCTGTGTTGATGGGATTTGTCAGATGTGGCTCGCAGGGCGGTCTCTTGAAACTGGTCAAAAAAGGAAACGACCTCGATTCTGACGCGGTCACACCAGAAACTAGCGGCGTCGTGGAGGCGAAAATGAAAGTGTATTATGATGTAACATATCATCGAAATGAAAAAACGTCATACATGAGTATCCCCCCCAGTGTCGCGGGGCTGGTTGAAGTTGACGTTGCACTCCGAGTCTGAGTCGGGTCATGGCCCAGAGAATTTCTGTGGATGCTCGGTGTTTCACATCGGTTTGTTTGTAAGTGTTTCTCGACACTTACACCTTGCATCACGAGCCTCCCAGTTTTCTGATAAGGCCTTATAATGCCTTAGTAATAAATAAAATTTGTATATAGTATAAAATAAAATATTCATCTTGTAAGCCTTTATAAGCCCTTTATAATGGTAGGTCGTCTGGAAAATGAGAGTCAGATGGTCAGTGACTACAAAGATCACACAACTTGGCAAGTTATCAGTTAGGTCAACATCCCTTATAATGGTAGGTCTTCTGTAAAATAAGTGTCAGACAGTTAGTAAATAAACACATTAAATGGCCTGGAGAGGGTTGCCAAGGTTTATTGCTTTGGTGGGTTAGATATACTGTATCCCTTGTAATGGTAGGTCCTGTGGAGAATGAGTGTCGAACAGTTAGCAAAGGCACATATCGCCCAAGTTAGTAAGAGTTGCAAAGATTTGTTAGTATGATTCGAGTGTGTAAGTAGTGCCATACTGGGGCCACTGGCACCAGAGGAGGGCTATCAATGACATGGCATCTCGCAAGGAGTTCATCCAAGTTCAACTTGCTGCAATAGAGTCAGCTTGATGTCAACGTCAAATAAGGGTCAGAAAGGGGGATACGTGCAACATGTGCATCGTGTTACAGAAATCCCCTGGATGTCTGAGGCTGAGGAACACGAGTTCGCCTTGTGGATTACTGCATGGGAACCCGAGGACTCCGATTCCGATTTCCTCTGTTTCTTTGATCTTCCTTCTGATTCTTTTGATCCTTAGACGGAGTTCCGTTCTTCTTCTGCTCTTCTCTTCCAACCGGAACTCCTGATCCTTTGCGCAGTCCACAGTATGTCTTCTTTTGTTCCGTTCTGTTCCTTTCCGTTCCTCCCCTTGACCCAGTTTCCTTTACGGACGTATCCCCTTCTAGAACGGCATTCTGCTGTTCCATTTCCCCTTTAGGACTCCTTATTCAGGGTCCGCTCATACGTATATAAACGCCCAGTGTACTTGTACTTTTCCTCAGTTAGTTCTATGCAATACAAGTGTAGTATCTAGCCCAATCCGCTGGTAACTTGCAAGTTACTTGTTGAGACCCTTCTCATAGTCTCTATGCCTACCAAGCGCAGTAGACTCTTCGATTCGCTTCGTGGGTAACATGGTCCACGAGCTCAAACCTTCCGACTTTACCTGTTGTTCGTCATGTGACTCTCGCCAATAAAGCTAGGTTCTATGCTTAGTGTAACACATCGTAGAAGCAGAGTTCCCCGACTTGACCACTGGTATATTCATTTGCACTGGACAATGTCCTTGTGATGGTAAGCAATTTCGAACTGCATGATTACGAAGGAGAAAGTATATCAAACAGGGAGTAGAGGCAACCGAATGGAATTTTTACACATCGCCTTCTTCATCGCTCATCATATGATAATGTACAATGAATGCAATTAATAATTTGCTCACAAATAATACACTGGTTGAACTATACGACAGGCAAGCCACTAGTAGTGATACGGCACGTCCTCAGCGACTTCGCTACAGACTTCTGAGTGGAATGGTCTCACTCAATCTGAAAAGCAAATGTCGATCTGAATACTCTCCTGCACTTTCCAATCAGTGCCAATTATGATGTGAAATGGCTGATGGACTGACCTGCTCCACCACAACAAAAGATCATCAACTAACCTTTTGTCTTCCTCAGTTTCCTCGAACCATTCTACTATCACCTCATAGAACTCATGGGTATTGAACACACCATCGACAATCGCCCATGAACCAACAGAGGACAGGGCAAAATGAACCTATCAGGCAGTCCAGAGATCAGTTAGCATCATAATCAATGTCAACGATAAGTGGTCGACTTACCTGACAAGCCACATAGGCTATGGCGCATGGTTCAACTGTCTTCATACCTATTAGTTTTGCCACATGAGTCCATGTCTGCCTTTCACCTCGGTGACGTCTCGATCCTTCAGGGCTCTCATTCTCCAAGGCCTCTGCAGCACTTGGAGAAATAAAAATAGCTTTGAAGGCCTGGAACAGAGAATCAGTAACAATGTAAGTTTTTGTGATGCAGGACTCACCTTCTCTAAGATTTCGCCCTTAAACAGGCCGTTGTCAGGGTTGTTAGCATCAAACTGGCCACCAGCATATATGTAGGAATGCCGGCCAAGACTGGGCGGTGACAAGATAGTCAGGGTGGAACTCGCATATATTCTGCCATTGGCTGTATTGTTATGATGGTAAGTCGTTGTCACAGCACAGAAATCACTTACATCGCATCGTTCCAGTCATAGTCGACTGGACACAAAAGGCGTCCAGTTGCATCATTGTAGAAACCTCGCCCAGTCTTGTCTTCTGTGCTGAGGGGGGGTTCAGGTCTCGGTGTGCACTGCATGAGCCAGTTGACGACCAATACTTTTAGCCTGCGAGTATCGTCAGCATGGCTACTATCAGCACCTTGTCCGAGCTGGGTCCTCCTGAGTTCCATTGTACAAAGCTAAAGGCATCAGATTTCTCACCTGCTGTAGGGCATTGCGCAGGTCAGTCAAAGGGATTTCACGAACAGATGGAATCCACCGTAGTAGTCACTTGTAGGACTTGTGCAAATGGTTCTCCCTTGGTAGCACCGTCAACAACGTTGATAAGCAATGCATTACATCACGAACCGGTGTGTGTAGTTGATCATGATACCCGTGTTAGCATTGTGGGCTCGTTGGTCAGCCTCTGCTAACATGTCATCGACACTGCTGTGAAGAGACACAAGGCGTCTGATAACATGACCTTTATGGCAGAAATTTCCAGGAGCTCTACCAAAGGAAATGTCAGTCAATGGGCACACAGAATGGTTGAAATATACTCTGTGGTTTGCTCTGGTGGTTCCCGGAATTCAGCATACGGTTGTGCACCAAGATTATATATTGTATCTGTTGCATCAGGATAGTGGGGTTGACGCTCTGGGATGAGTCATTTGCACTGGATGCTATTGGGTTGATGCCCTGGGAGGAGATGGTTGCACTGGTCATTGTTCAGGGATAGAACAGAGTGGGGCAAATGGGTACACGACCATCTGACTCCATAGTACTTATAAGTTGAAGTGACGAAAGTGGTGGCATGTAACAAAAAGCCTCACCTTTCTGTCCGTTCACCCGGTAGCGATGACAAGACGTGGGTTAACCTAGTCCATCTCCCAGACAATTCCACGCCATGGCCTGGCCATGGTGATACCAAAGCCTCCTCTTGCTGTCCAGAAACGGAGTCTTCGCATAACGTGTAGTATCAGCCAATAAGAAGACTCGCTTAACTTAGTGGCTTGGCCATGGCCACACCAAAGCCTCTTCTTGTTGTCCAGTGGCCATCCGAGCATCACATAAGGGTGTACCATGTTGAGATGCAAGCAGTACCTGTTACAGAAATCCCCTGGATGTCTGAGGCCGAGAAACACGAGTTCGCCTCATGGGTTTCTTCTGCTTTTCCCAACGACCCCGATTCTGATTTCCTCCATTTCTTCAATTTGCCTTCTGATTCTTTTGACACATAGACGGAGTCCCGTTCACCTTCTGATCTTCTATTCCAACCAGGACTCCTGATCCTTTGCGCAGTTCGCAGTATGTCTTCCTTTTGTTCCGTTCCATTTCCTTCCGTTCCTCCCCTTGACCCAGTTTCCTTTACGGACGTATCCCCTTCTAGAACGGCGCTCCGCTGTTCCGTTTCCCCTTTAGGACTCCTTATTCAGGGTCCGCTCATACGTATATAAACGCCCAGTATACTTGTACTATTCCCCAGTTAGTTCTACACAATACAAGTGTAGTATCTAGCCCAATCCGCTTGTGGACTCGCGAGTCTACTTGTCGAGACCCTTCTCTTAGTCTCTTCGCCTACCAAGCGCAGTAGATTCTTTGATTCCACCTTGCACCGCAAGGGTAACATAGGACCTTGGGCAGAAACCTTCCGACTTTCTCCGTTGTTCGTCACGTGACTCCTCTGGATAAAGCTAGGTTCTACGCTTAGCGTAACAGTACCTGGACGGGAGTTGAGATCATTGTCCGCACTGTATAGCCATACATATAATACTTATGAATCCTTTGGTGCAGTCGGTAGGATTGCAGAGGCGGCAGATATTGTGTTATGAACAAGCAAGTGTGGGCGAGTCGGGTTGGATCGGCTGCAGTAAGCTGGTGAGTGTGATCCTTCTGCTATATTTCCTAGCAAGATACTTCAGTAGATTGAACACTGAAAAAATCCCCCCCTTACGTTCCGGAGGTCAACTTCACTCCCCACTGTCCACCACCTGTCATTTTGCCTATGGTCACCACTCCCAACTTTTGCAGGACGAATATGCCCAATGAGCTGGAGCGAATGGTTTTTCTATCAGCAAGTAGAACACCACATGAACTGGCCAACTACATACGGGTGGCCCATCGCGTAAAAGCATGGTAAGTACTCCAGACTGTTTTCTTACGTGGAGTTCAAATTCTTCCTGCGAAGGATTGAGCCTATTCTGTACAGAAAAATCAGGATCTTGTCCAAAGCCCATGCAGAGAGCCTCTTACATTCACTCACCACACAGTCGAAGACTGTCCTCTATCTTCAAATCGGCATGTCTGTCCCCCCTGGCACTGTTGCGACACTCCTGCACCGCTGCCCTCATCTGATCAGCCTCGCCCTACATGGGGGAGATAATAGTCTCTGTTGATTCCACATCATCCTCAATGCACTCAATAACCTCACATACCTGAGGTACCTTTCGGTCGATCCTGCCATGTTTTTTCAAATGCACTTTGTGTATCTCCCAGACACATCTGTATTCCATCGTGTTATGCATCTGGATCTAACCACTCACTGGGCTTTGGACACAATCGCTAGCGGGTTCCAGCATTTATACCACTTGACACACCTGTCAATGACCTGGAAAATGAGCCACACGGCCACTCACAGCTTAATGGCACTGCTCCAGTGTCGAAAATTCAAGTTGGTGTTGCTGTGGTTGGATGAGATCGATGGTCAAACTAGGGTGATCAGGAACCTGCTCAAACAGGGGCTAGACGACCCACGAATAGTTTTGCTCCGCCAAGCAAGCAATTGGTCAATGGAGCTGAGTGGTGGTTTCTGGTTGCATGCAGAGCGCATAATTGCCTGGCACGAGAAGAACAAAAGTAAGTAACATCAATGATGCTAGGACGAGACTAACCTTCATTACAGTCACTACCGTAGAGCGCCCTACGATGTTAGAGGATGTCACTTCTGTTTATACACGAAACCTTGATTATCAGACCTTACCATGGGAGCGAGATTAGTATAGCACGTGGAGGGGGTACAATCAATAGTCAGCGGGGATGGGTGTTGTGACGAGAGGGAAATTAGCGCTATACGAGGGGGTTGTAAGTGCGGTACGAGAGCAATTGCGCAAACAGTGGGATAGGACTTATGATCATGAGTGCGGGTTTGAGGAGCAAATCTCAAGACGAGAGTCATCATTAGTGGAATGCAGGTCAAATAAAAGCGCGCTTGTACTTGTCCGAATAGGTGGGAGGTTGCTGGCAAGGGAATGCGACAAAGAATTGTAAGGTGCGAATATGTAGTATGTACCACTGAGTAAACCATACTCTTGGCTCCTGTAAAATCGGCACACTTGTACATGTCCAGATGGGCAGCCTGAGTGGAAAATGCTGGCAAGGGTATGCAGAGGTGAGGTCCCTTGGAGGTGCGCAGAGGAAGTATAAGAGAAAAAAGAGGAGAGAAAGACGCTTCAGGGAGCCTTCAACCCCACTGACGCTCAATGCGAGGTGGCAATGGGGCGACTCCATGGACACAAAGTCCAGAAGTGTTCTCTGCACGACACAAAGTCTGACCACAGAGATAAAGGGTTGAGTGACACAAAGTCAACTCAGGGGGGGAATGTTCTGAGTGTTGGTTGGCGCAAGGTCTTGAAGGAAGGTGGGCAGTGGCAAGGATGGCAGCGAAGGCAAGGGCAGTGGCAAGGACGGTGGCGAAGGCAAGGGCAGCAGCAATGGCGGTGGAGGGCAAGGGTGGCAGCAAGGGCATGGGGCGATCTTCGTCCCTTCAGAAGGGACGAAGGTAGTGGGTTGTGAGAAATTGGTTGGACTTTGAGGTTTAAACTCAGTACTCACTCTGACAGCACGGTGGGCTCTACATCGCAGTCATCGTAGCACATAGTATGCCCCTCAGCGACACAAGTCATCAATCTTCCAGCCCTTCTCTCACCTCCCTGCTCAACTCCGCGCCTTCATCCTCCATACCCAGTCCTAGCAAGAGTCACCAAGTCATTGAGCCTCAGCGTATCAAGTCCAAGTTCCCACTTGACAATGGCTGTATCAGACAGCCAGGCATTAGAAGAATGTCTGCTTCGGACACTCTCGCTCATCCACGCCACATCTCACTCAGTCCCCCCCCTTCTCCTGTGTACAGAAACTCCAACAAACAAGATGCTAGTCTCGAGGCCCATTTCTCCAATTACCAGAAACAATGATATCGGCCTTACACTCCCTGGAGTGGAAACGTTCTCCCTGGGCTCCTTTATGCAGCACAATCATTCGGAATAACGTTGTCTGCCAATTTAACAGTTGGTGAAGTAGAAGAGGTATGTCATATCATTGTTGTGATCAATTATCTCACACGCAATTAGAGCAAGGATATGTTTGTCAATGCACTTTCTGCAATGCTTGACAGAGTCTTACTGTCAGTGCTTGACCTCAAACGGGCAGACTACGACCACATTGCACTACGGGTTGCCCTCACAATAGCAGAAATCAAATTTATGGAACGACGGCTGGCCTTTTTGGACACCATGCATGAGCAGAACAATGGAGACCTTGCTTTTGGTGGGGCATGCTTTGATATTCTTGATCAAGTGCTCGGTATGTGTGGCCTAGGGGAGCTTGAGGGCAGCCAAGAGTATCGTAGGAATGTTACGCTAAGCGTAGAACCTAGCTTTATCTGGAGGAGTCACGTGACAATCAACGGAGAAGGTCGGAAGATTTGTTAGCCCAAGGTCCTATGTTACCCTTGCGGCGAAGTGAAGTCGAAGAGTCTACTGTGCTTAGTAGGCGAAGAGACTATGAGAAGGGTCTCGACGAGTAGACTCGCAAGTCCACAAGCGGATTGGGCTAGATACTACACTTGTATTGCGTAGAACTAACTAGGGAAAAGTACAAGTACACTGGGCGTTTATATACGTATGAGCGGACCCTGAATAAGGAGTCCTAAAGGGGAAACGGAACAGTGGAATGCTGTTCTAGAAGGGGATCCATCCGTAAAGGAAACTGGGTCAAGGGGAGGAGTGGGAAAGAACGGAACGGAACAAAAGGAAGATATACTGCAGACTGCGCAAAGGATCAGGAGTCCTGGTTGGAATAGAAGATCAGAAGGTGAACGGGACTCCGTCTACATGTCAAAAGAATCAGAAGGCAGATCGAAGAATCGGAGGAAATCGGAATTGGGGTCATCGGGAAAAGCAGAAGAAACCCATGAGGCGAACTCGTGTTCCTCGGCCACAGACATCCAGGGGATTTCTGTAACAAGGAATGTCTGAACAGAAGAGCTTGTTGCATTGGCCCTTGCTGGGTTGCACATGGCTCAGTTGCATGATTTGATTGGTCCACAGGGTTCACGCTGGTTGGGTGATGATGACACAGTTGGTAAGGTTCTTTCCGATAAGATTTTTTCTGAGGAAGATGCCAAGGAAGATTGTGACGAGGAAGATTGTGATGAGGAAGATAATAGGGACCTGGTCGTCTCACCCTGTCAACCTATCAAATCATAGCGGATTATTTATTGTTGCATACAGTATGTTACCCCTAACCCTGTATGTCAATGTACCCGCTGTATCCAATGTCCTTGTATCCGTTCTTCTGTGCCTCGTGTTCCTCCTTGACGTGTTCCTTCTTGACCCACCTTGTCCCCTCAGTGTCAAACCTCTGGTACCATGCCTGCCCCTCCCTCTGCCTCTGCCTCTGCCAACCACCCTGTAAATGAGCAATTTCCAGTAGATTGGAATGTGAATGCTGACGCTTCCCACAGACCTACCCGCCATTGGTGATTCACAAAGATCAGCCTGTAAATATGTTACATTTTGTAGATTGGATTTGCTGATGCTTATTAGACCTATCCACCACAGGTGCTTCATGAGAATTACATCAACTTCAGTGGCGAGATCCCCACACCAGTCGATCCGGGCTCATTCAGCGAGCAGTACTTCATTCCCAGCGACACTGACTTGTTTGCGCCACAATACCCCCCTCTATACCAGCAGTCTTTTCAACATTATCAAAGCCTGCAGGTTCTCCAAACACATACCCCCAGTTCCGCTGTCATCCAGCCTGATAACAGCTTCCCAACATTTTCTCAATTCTATGAACCTAACACAGCAATCGGAGTGAGCATTGATTTACATGAAGTTGGCGCAACCATCTGATCATGTTGATCAGGATGGAGAAACATCTGTGATGACAGAGTGCACCAAGCAGGAACAGTGAGAACAAGAGCAGCTCCCTTCACCCCTACCAGACCAATCCAATAGCCCTTTGCGTCGTGCCAGCTTAACCAAGGAGGAGACCTTGCAAGTGGTCAAGCATGCATGCGACGAGTTGCTGAAGGTCACCATCAGACACAGAACAATTTTCGGTACCAATGAGAGCTGCAATTTGGAAATCAAGAAGGCAATCCAGAAGGGACTTCAAAGTGTAGTGGGAGGAGCCAAAGTCAAGCAGCCAAAGACAATGCGAAAAGACATAGTGTGCTGTCTTAACGAGCTGCTGCATGCATGGAAAATCTGCGGGCTGATGTGCGCTCTCAAGAGTCTTCAACAAGAGTACGGCCAGCCAATTCCAACATGTGCTACCATTGTCGACAAGACCACGGATCTACTGAGTACCTTCTCATTCTTCAAAACATCCCAAAAGGAAGACTACTTCACAGTTAAAGCGCTCCACACAATTGTTGTGCACAGGGTGTTCGAATGCAAACCAGAGCTGTGGGTTCACATTGATGTGAATGCACCACATGATGTGCTTGACAATTTATTTGCACTCGGGGCAGCTGCCGTGGCTGCTAACATCTGCGACTACCAACTTGGGGAGTGAAATAAACTAGTAGTCAGCCTAGAAAACTGGTTGTCAGACTTTCACAGAGCACGCAACTTGATTAGGTTATCTGACAAGATGTTGTCTGACAAGCCGAGCTGGATGGGATCCAGTGATGGGTGATGGAGCTGGGTATGAAGATAGTCATGCATGTTTAGTGCGATAATGAGACGGGAACAAGTGCTGTGTGGATATTGGTACTTACACGGATGTAGCCTGCTTGCAACCTATCGAAATTATGTTTGGTATCGAGACGCTGCATGATCAAGTAGTAACATACCACATTGTATACATAGCGACTATAAGTTGTACTCGTCTGAATAGGTGACCTGAGGGGAGGTTACTGGCAGGGGAATGCGACGAAGAATTGATAAGGTGTGAATATGTAGTACGTACCACTGAGTAAACTATACTCTTGGCTCCTGTAAAATCAGCACGCTCATATACAGTATGTCGGAATCGGGTGGGGGCGAGGGGTGGATGCTGTGGGGGAGATGTGATGGAGAGGTCCCTTGGAGGTGCGCAGAGGGAGCACAAGAGAAAAAGGGGAGAGAGAGGAAGATGCTTCAGGGAGCCTTCAACCCCACTGACACTCAATGCGAGGTGGCGACAGGGCGACTCAGTGGACACAAAGTCCAGAGGCGTTCTCTGCACGACACAAAGTCTGACCGCAGAGAAAGAGTTGAGTGGCACAAAGCCAACTCGGATGGAGGGGGAGCCAGGGGAGGCTTGCAAGGCACGAGCTCTTGAGGGCGGGCAAGGGTGAAGGTGAGGGTGCAAGCGGTCCAGGCTTGCCAGTGGGTGACTTGTCTGGGAAAAGAGAGAAGATAGAAGCAAGACAAACAACCACCAACAAATTACCTATGTCAGCGAGCATTGTTTCCTGGAATGGTAATTGTGGCACATAGGACAAATACAACGCTGGGGAACAAAAGCTGACATAATTTGTTGGTCGTTGTTTGCCTTACCATTTCAGTGGAACAAAAG
>JBBPNN010000031.1:0-78163 GCA_038090935.1 Hortiboletus campestris
CTTTAGGGCTCCTTATTCATAGTCCGCCCTCACGTATATAAACGCCCACTGTACTTGTATATTCCCCAGTTAGTTCTACGCAATACAAGTGTAGTATCTAGCCCAATCCGCTTGTGGACTCGCGAAGTCTACTTGTCGAGACCCTTCCCGCTTCATAGTCTCTTCGCCTACAAAGCGCAGTAGACTCTTCGATTCCACCTCGCGCCGCAAGGGTAACATAGGACCTTGGGCAGACACCATCCGACTTTCTCCGTCGTTCGTCACGTGACTCCTCCGGATAAAGCTAGGTTCTACGCTTAGCATAACAGTCGCAGGATGGAGGCACTATCAGGCATGACCTGGTCAATCAACCAAAGGTCCGTTAATGCAGCCCAACCTCCGATGGCAAACAAAGGTAGAATGGGGGAGAGTGGCTGTGGACCCTGCCCGGTTATGAAGATATATGCAGCAGTGGTCCACCCAAGGGCTTGAAAGTTGTTCCAACGCTGCGGACTATTGATAATAGAAGATAGATTGAGATTTTTATACCCCGTCTTCATATCACGGTCCTCGCGACAAAGTTTGACATCATTGACAGAGAACTCAATGATTTTGTCAAATACGGCACACTCAACCCCCACTCCAATGCCATTGCCACTGCAGTAGAGAATTAGTGCACGGTCCAATGTAAAACCATGTCACTTACATGTTCCAAACACGATGGGAATGAAAGATATTATTCCGGTTAAAACCTTGATCAATGTCGACCATCGGAGGCAAGACGACCTGCTGGCCGTTGAAGTCCGCTCTCACCCATTTGATAAAGGCCTCGGCAGCAGCATCGACGTTGAGCGCAGTGACATGGAGACGTGTGATCATATTGCCTAAGGTATTACGCCCGAGCGCAGGAAGAACCTCCCCGGAGGAGGCAATTGGTTCCCATAAGTCCATGTTGACTTCTTGCTTCCACAAGGCAAGGAGAGTCGCTCCGTCTGTTGATGCAAAGTTGGGTGGTGGGTGAGAACGGACAAGTTGATTGAATGGCGTGATGGATTGGGAGATGTTGGCATTAGTGGGCATTGCCATTGTACCGGTGGTCAGTGCTGGACGAGAAATGGACTGAGCGCCATGTGCAGAACTTTCAATGAACGACCGGAGGGAAAGAGGTGTATCCAGAATGGGTGGCGGGAGGTGCAAGTCATGAGCAGGTTCATCATTGGCATGATGATTGGTAGCGAGGGATGTCTAAGATTGTAGGACAAAAGTTGAGCGTTGCAAGTCGACAAAAAGGCAATCCATACCTCTGGACAGTCCGGAAGGCATTCAATTGATTGCCTGGATTCAAGCCGGTCATCTGACAGGAACCCCTCCATTGTGCGTCGGGCAAGGCAAAAATGCTGTCCGGGGGAGAGCGACAAGTTTGCAGGACTCGGAAGCGGTCCTATGACGTTCGCAAGAGTGGGGCCTGTTTGTAGGCAATGTAAATTAAGAGCATGAAGGAACATTCGACAAAGGGCCACCCACATAGCCATAAAAGCGGATTTTGTCCCTGCGGATTGGTGACTTTAGATGCAATATCCTTGAGGAGCTTGATGGTGATGAGACGTCCTGGTTTTTCAACTGGTTTCAATTTTCGGACGCCGTCTCGATTGTTGCCAGGTACAGTAAACTGGTATCCTTCTTCAGTGTACTCGCGGTCACCAGGCGGCATAAAAGAAGTTGGGTACCGTTCGAGATGTAACCCATGCTGCCCAAGATGAGAAAACACCTGGTCCCCAACCTGCATCCAAACGGCTTGTGTTTCGTCAGTTACAGTCACCGTGACTGAGAATGCGAGATTATATTCTGCTAGTCGACGCTGAAGACGGGGTATTTTTGCTGCATAAAGGTAGAAGGTACCACAAAAGGCATCATGGGCGTCACTGGTACGATTAAATAACTGAAACACTTGGTCAAAAATGCATGGGATAAGTACTGTGATCTCACTTACACTGTATGGAATCAGCAGAACATCGAACGTCTGAACGAGTGGGTTGGCCGCGCTCACAGAGGCACCGTGGCTGCCAGAAATAGCCCTAAAGTGGGACGGCCTACCATTCCTGGCAACGCGCCGACCTGGAGCTGACATACCAAATGGTCCTGACGTGACACCCGAACCTCGTTGAGCAGAGAAGTGGGCTACACGACGGTCATTTGTAGACTCCGTTCGAGCAGCATCAGCTGCGAAGCTGCGATGGATGGGACCCTGCCAGGGAGTTGCAGGCGGCATGGACGGGCCAACCATTAACGTCTGCGCATTGCCAGAAGGAGCGGCAAAGATTGAAGATTGCGTTAAGGGGGGAATAGGCATGGTAGGACTGATAGGCGTGGTAGGACTTGGAAGTGCGTGTGCCAGCCAAGATTGGGCACAGAGTCCAGTGGGTGTTCGAGCAGAGCACACGCTCAGGGGGTTGATCGGAGTTGATAGTGTCTAGAAACAGCATCAATCGCTGGTAATCATCAAGTCGAATGGATTCCGTACATGTGTAAACTGAGAGCAGCCTGTTTCGCTGCACCCACCTTTGGGCGGCAAAACCATGGCCGGCGCAGGAGGTAAAACAGGGAGTTCATGATCAACGTAAGCGTGCGTACAAGCACACACTAAACCCTCTTGAGGTGTCTGAAAAGAACGTCAGTTCCTGCTGTCAATACACCGCTGAGACATAGTACGCACGCCCACGGGACATATGCTAATGAATACAACACACTCGCACATCAACGAGATGCAGCGATGGCGAGGCTCTACAGACATTATTGGACTTGAAGCGCGTCTTTGTCGATGAGGTGGAACGAGAAAAAAAGAGACGAGCGAGGAGAAATCTCGGGCGGCATCCGATGACCGGCGGGCAGCCACCAGGTTGTGTGACTGTTGAGAGGGTGACTTGAAATTTCAAACGCTCGTCGGATGTCCATCATGATCTGATCCGGCGTTGAGGCCATAATAGACTCACGAGAGGTAGTGCCAAGACTCACTACAAGACACAGCCAGGGAGAAATGATCTCGGATTGTACCCGAGTTGGTATAGTGCACACTGCCAGTGGGGCTAGCGTGAGGGGAGCGAAAGGCTCGAATGTCGGCTTCAAGTATCGCCACTGAAGCCTTATATCTACGTGCTGCTTCTTATCGATCATGATTCTTCAGATATGATCGCACCGGGCCACGTCAGAGCTTATCCGATAGTCCGCATGCGGGACGCTTTCTTTATTGCCTTATCTTTTTCAAGATCCAAATCTTTTTGAGCGTTTCACAAAATCTATCAGCTATCTTTTCAAAATCCAAATCTTTTTGGCCATTTCGAAAATTCAACTATTTCTTTCTGGTTATCTTTTTTCAAAATCTAAATCTTTTTGATCGTTTTGCAAAGTCAATTCAATGAAAACCAAACGATTTATTTTTGTCCAGTCCGGCCCCTCATACACTGCAGACAAGACTACCGCAATGGAAAACCTGTGTGGATCCGAGACATTGAAACGTTAACCAATCATGAATCCAAATCAATGTTCTTACATCGAAAAGTGAGATGGATACTCGTCAGGATTGTCAATCATGTTGACAACCAACTGTCGGCCCTCGGGCTCTGCGAAGCTGCATTGGGCGAAAGTGGAGGGCAGCACTGGCGTGGAATGTCTGTTGAAATATTCGCCGGCACAGCCTCCAATGTGCCCCGTACCGCAATACAGAAAAGTTAAAATCAAAATAGCTAGAAGGACATCAGTCACCGATTCATCTGTCTTGGGTTATTCGTGAGACCCACGGAGCAGCAACAGTTGCAATGAAAGGAAGATCAGAATATGTCTGTGACCGTTTCTCCAGCAACTCGATGGCGACGGAGGTTGAATTCAGGACAATAAAATCGATATCCAGAAGTCGAGTGTACATTATATCACTTAGAGGCGTTCGGAGGCGGCACCCCCGTTTGGTACTGCACTCACCATACTTTGCCCGCCATTCTGTAAACGTCAACCACATTCGCTCAGCGTCAACAGAGTGGGCGATTACTATGAGTGGGGGTGGGGTGGGGCCAGGGGGAAGAGGATATCCCTTGCTCTCGATGCGATTTTGAAGGATCCGTTGAACCATGTGCAGAGTCACAACCGCGAACGCTCCTGGCGCTACAAAACAAGTAGCTGAAGTGAACCACTCCATTTATTTGCTGCGGAAGAGCTTCTTCTCAGCACGCATCTACCGGGACCCGAAAGTTTTCGGGGACGATGTTGAAGCAACACAACGGCAACACACTGGGATTATGACATCATCACATTACATAAGAAACGGACGTTCTCTTCTGTCTCCCCCTCGAACTCCTCGAGAAAATCGTCCTCGACCTCCACGATGACCCAAACTCGCCCCTGTCCGCGTTCCTCCCCCTCCTGACCTCGAGGCACTTTATCGACGCCCTCAGCTTCAGATCCAACAAACGTCTCTACGCCCCCATGTTTCGCCTCTCCTTTGACGAACCTGGCCCCGCCCGTCGTCTTGGCGATCTCGACGCCCTCGGCCTCCACACCCAGCTCCGCACCAACTACAACGCCCTCAAGTATGTCCGCCGTGGCAACGTCCATGCAGACAACCTCCTTCAGACCTTCTGGACCTGCTTTTTGATGTTGTCGGAAAACGACGGCAAGAACTACTTCCAGCTCGATGTTTGTCGAAGCCTTCGTCCGCGAACGCTTCTACGAAGACAGCATCGACTGTTGGCCAGCCGAGAATGAGATCAACTCCCTCGCCCTCTAGCTGCTCTGGCTCACTACTACTCAAGGTACGTAGACGTCCACCCACCCACCCTCGATCCCAACACCCTCGCTAGAGCCTATCGAAGCCAAGACCTTTGCACAACGTGCCTGGATGACCAGACTCATCCTTCCATATGTCTTCATGCCCGTCTGCATAAGTTCATCTCCCCATACCCTCGTCCCCTTTCCTCACCGTTTCCCAGTACGCCGCATACCTCGCTCCACATGTCCCCTACACCCTTCGCCTTCTACGCAACCCCCCTCGACCTCTCCGCTCGTTACCCACCGCCCATGGTCCATATCCCCGTTACTGCGACAGCTTTTCGCGAACAATGTCCCTCTATCACGCCAACGGCATCCAACTCGGCGTTCCCCTTGCATCCGTGGCAGCTAAGCTGTCTACTGTTCCCATCGTGAAGTCTCTCGTCCCCATCCCACGCAATCTCTCGAGGAGAACCTGCGCACGTACCCTCCAGCTCGGTCTCGGCATGGTCGGCCCGACACGAGGACGTCCAGGAACTCGACAGGCACAAGGTCGCCAAGTTCGTTCCCGAACCAACCTGGGAATGGTGGAACGTCATTAAGGACTACGACAAGCTCGGTTCAGAGGCGCGCTCAAAGCTCGCTCCGAGTGCACGATGGGATGACGACTGGAACCGCCTTGCCGACTGCAACTCTGTCTTTACTTTCGTTTCTCTCAAACGTATGCATTACACCCCAGGCCTCCTCAGCGGTCTTTGGGAATGCCAAATGCTGGTGTGTAACATCGACGCCGTCTAGCTTCTCGTGTGATCTCACGATCATGTATTCTAGTCCCCTGACCACTTCCTCTACACAATTATCGTGCAAACACCTCAGATGCCCCCGGCGTTCAGCGAGCAGTCCGTTGGCATGACATCCGCATCTGTCTTCATGCGTCTTCGCGAATATCACTGCATGGATGTCGCACCGAACGAACATGTCGCCTCAGGCGGTGTCCAAAGTGCGTGGTTCCGTAGCTCGACGCGATTTCGGGAGGTTACGGTGTGTAATTCAACCGTACAACTATGTGATGTTTGACTGAGTACATCAATTTAGCATGACCTTATTATCACGTGTCGGGAGAGGTCCTCGACTTATAATGAATATGTCGTTGGGGGACCTGACTTACACGATGAGAGCAAGTGCCGTGGGTGCGAATACCGTGGATCGTCGGAGATAATCTTTCGGGAGGACGATGTGCGGTATCTCGCAGCACTCGACGATGTCCCGGCAAACGATGGTATAGAAGACCCCGAGGACGACGAAGACAACCCGAACGATGTAGATGTCGACATGGCATCAGGCGCTGGGAATGGGCTCGAAATCACACGGAAATGTGACGGTATCCTCGATATTGTCCTCGTTGGCGAGGTGCGTTCTTCTCCTGTTCATTTCCTTGTCTGTGTTTTACGCGCCCGTTCTCACCCACATCATCACTCCCAGACGGACCCTCGGCACGGCCAAGCTTACAAATTCTATGGTCGCGTCCGCGAATGGGATGTACTCGTTGGGCTTATCCGTGTCCGTGTAAGTCCTTCCCCGTTGCCGTTTCGAAGCGAAACGGGAAAGGGGGACCAAGCACCTTCATGTCTGACTTTAGTCCGTCTTAGACCCATCCCATAGGCAGTAGGAGGCCATAACTTAGTCGGAAATTGGCGGATGACAACACATTCTGACGAGCTGGTGGCATTTGAAGCTGCGTTTGCCATGTCCAAGCGTGAATGACATGGTTAACCTCACGATACCCATCCACAACATCCATCACACGCCCTTTCTGGATTGGGTTTACTTTTTTGCTCCATGGACGGCGCCGTTTTTGCAACCTTCACTACGTCCACCGTCACGCGCAGTTGCATGTACACATTTATTTATCTACATTTCCGCTGCATCTTTCTACTTCCACTTCCATGCACTTTTTGTCATCTTGCACGTCTTGCTTCACCGTATCATGTTTTCCCACATATCCATGTCCCGTCATAGAAAGGTCAACACGCTAGATTGCTTGCGCTTTGTCAGGGTTTTGTCCGCTCAGCTGTGGAGTGCAGCTTTGAACCTACCTCAGACCATTCTCCCCGATCATGGCCTAAATGGCGCTCGCGAATGTGCAGAGTAAAGGATTTGCGTCTAACATATATATGACATCCCCCCCACCGGCAGCGGATCAGGGTGTTCTCAGTCAGTTTCATGATACCATGTGTCCTGAAATGTGCCGGGACACTCTTGCATGTAATCTGGGCGCCGCAAGCCTCAAAGTCACCCTCACCGGTCCACTGACAGAGTGAGGTAAGATCTTTCCTGTCCTTGCCACCACCCTGGAGCGGTGGGGACACGAACTGGCCAGAAACAGAGGGGGTCTGATCAAAACTCCACTCCGTGGCATGAGATGTGGATCCAATGACACCCTTATCAGGGAGGGCACGGGGGGTGCTATGCTCAACTTGAATGTTCGCAAAGAGACCATAAGGTTTCTTGTTTGACGTAATATCACTTGCCAGGTCACCAGACAAGTGCGATCGATCAACATCAAAGTCGGCTAATGATCCGTGTTCTTTGTCTCTTAGATAGACAGTATCTGAGAGTGATAAGCAACTGCGACAGCATGGAAATGTCATTCTTACCATTGTGGGTAACTATAGAATAGTGCACTGACACCAATGCTTCTAGACGCTTCTCTAGCTCCCCTAGCGTCCATGATTGTCCCTGGATCACAACGATTAAGAGGAGCATAGGAGAAAAAGAGTCCTCACTTCTTCGAGTAATTTGAGCATTGCCATCCATTGACTATCATGGGTCACAGCAACTTTTGCGGATGGTTCCTATACTGTCGTGAGTATAACCGTCACACATTCTGACGCAAGGTGCTACGAACCTTCGTCAATAAATACCGATTAATAATCTCTGATGGGTGGGACACCTATCAAGTGACTGCGTCTATCCATGTTCAAACTGGTGATGGCAGAACAAAAAGTTACCTGTGATATTTGCGGTACATGCTGGACTGTTACATTGCCTTTGGGTGTCTCTGTCACTGTTGCCTTAGTCGAGTCCGACACCAGTGAATTCAGGAACTGAGTGGGGCCAGAAAGCATGCCGAGAAATCCAGGCCCTTGTTTTTTACTCTGTCCCTGTTCGGAGAGATTGGGTGTGACTGTGATTCCACGTATGAAAATGGTTTGGTTATTTTCCCCTTGACGATCTGGTGGGGGTCCAATCTTGCGCTTGAAACGACCAGTGGGCTGCCAAACCGAGTCGTCCCGCATAAGTCGTTCATCAACTTCCACCAATGTGCAGTGCACGCCAACTGGGTTAGTGTTTGCTGCCATCTGCATGCTGAATGATGCAATGGACCACGAACACGTCTTATAGAACCCAGTGAGTAGGTAAAGAGAGTTGGATCGTGGCCATCCAAGGCGATCTTTAAAACGCTCAAGCCAATCGGCCCCATGCTCCCTCGCATGGTTCTCAAATAGTCGCCTGTGGTGGTGCCCGAGCTCAAACAATTGTGCCCCTTGGGGTAGGATAATATGCGCTCCGTCATCGGACAGGGTAGCACCATACTGAGTTGTCTTACGACTAGCGACATAGTCAGCTGCTGTTGTATGATTGTGGGGGAAAGTGGCATACGTGACACCACCAACGGTCAACACATCCAGTTGGTCGACATCCCAGGGAGTTTCAGGGGACGAGACTACCTCACGAGGCAGGATGTCTCCGCCGCCGCGGCGAACATCAACATCCTCAATTGACGGGAAGTTTTGTAGGGAATCAGCACTTCCTAGAGTAGCTTCAAGGATATTGAAGAAAACATCGAATTCCCCTCGTTCATCGACAGTGCCAACGTCCCCGATCCTGAGGCCAGCCCTCTGGCAAGCTTGTGGCAATAGATCTGGGTCAGGACCCCAAAGAGGATATCCCTGTATGAACAGGTGTTTTGCAAACGCAGCCTGCTTGGAAAGAAGGGGTTGAGGGGGAGGCATACTAAGGAGCTCAGCCAGGGAGGGAAACATTTGAATCCGGGGGGAACTACTGTGCTCCGGTCAATTGGTGAGAGATAAAAATATTCAAGTTACCACCCTGATGATATAATCATCCAGTCATTGAGATACCCAAAAGCAAAACCATTCACCTGTGTCGGGCGCTAGAAGGTACGTCCAGAACAAACTCTCATTCCCAATGCTGAGCCGAGGAGCGTCTGCCACACTTGTAAGGACGATTGGGCGCCAGCCTAGATCAACCACTTATTCTCGTGTAGAATTTGCTTGTTCCACGCTTTTGAGTCTCAGGTTGTCCCCTCCTGCGGCTAGCCTAATGTTGCACACCAGCAGTGAATGTGGATTTGTGCCTTGAAAAGCGATTGCTGTGAATGCTATCCAGCGCCCATCATGATGTTCAATCTATTACATACACATACCACGAGGTTCAGAGCTTGAGAGCTCCCGTCACGGTGATACTCTGGCACAGTTGGCACTGGAAGCAACTTCCTGAAGCAGTGCATACCTACTGGTTTTGTGCACTCGACGCGTTGGCATACCGCAAGCCTTAAAAGACCGCTTTTTTCCAGAAGCTCAATCATTGTTACATGCATTGCTTCCATTTTGGCAAAAGGTAGCCTGAAACAGCCACTAGCAGAGCTATGCTTGAACCTACGCTTTACGTAAAAGTTGACGATTTTATGGCTACGAAGGATCTTTCCACTAAGCACTGCGCTGTGGTGGGCATCGGTACCACGGTAGGAGAGGAAAGAGAAGAGAAGACGCCAACACAACGATACGATGGATCCTGATCTATTCTTATTCTTGGGCCTTGGCTTGACGAATTCGATCCGAGGCCCACGGCCGCTTCGCATGACCCTGCCGGGTCTGAAAATCCGACATCGTGAGAGACGGCGCAAGAGCAAAGGGTAAGAGAAACGAACGAATGACTTGATATCACGTCCCGGTCAATCTATACCCTTTGCGTGTAGACCTCGACCTCGCGCGTACCAGGTTGAGCTTGGAAGCTTTTCTTCTGAGTCTTTTTATGGACCCTCTCTAGCTCCCTCTGATTTCCTCCCCCGGAAGGAACGCAGGAGGCTTGGATACCAACTCCGACCTGCTGCGTTTCCTTTGATCTTCGATGATCAGATCCCGTCGTGGAATACTTGCCATCGTCGGACTGGTGAATACTCTTTTGCAACGGTCCGGAACGTGCTGAACAACCGGCAGGTAGGTTCAAGCTGGACGTATGTCGTCTAGCAAGCCCAAGTCATCACTTTAAGCCGACGGTCGTGAGCAAGAGATGACGAAGCCTTGCTAGTAGCCCTTCATCCCACTAGCAGACACCACGTGACAGGGAGCGAGCCAGGGCACACAAGTTTTGCACCCACCGTGCGAGTGAAAATGACGATGACGATGTTCTCGTATTTCCATCGCGTATCCGCATCGTCTCGAAAAAAAAGTGAATATTAGGGTCCATCATCGACGACGCGAAACAGCTAAAACTAAAAGGTACCAGCATTGGTGATTAGACCTTTCCAGGGTTAGCCATTCCGTTTGGGGATGAAACGACACCCAGCGTAAAGAGACAATCTTTGAACGTCCTTCGTCAACGTGCGCCACACGCGTTTTGGTCGTCGTGGCGCATACGTGTATGTATCGAGATGTGTGCCGGTGACTGTTGGCGCGTGGGACAAGTGCGGTCAAAAGGACATGACCATATGCTACGATCTCTGCTAGCCACAACCTTGAAGAGTGGAGCTCGGTCGCAAAAGGCGAAAAATCGGCACCGACTCTGATCTCATACCCGATCCAGATGTACTTGGTAGAAAAGTAGTGCGGGGGCAAAGGATCTGCACCCCAAACCTACGTTGCGATCGATACTCGGAGATCAAGAGTGTTTGAAAACAATGGCAAGGATGGAAACCTACTTGTAAGTTATCCCATTGAATCCCGGTGCGATTCAGGCTAGGCAGATACATCGACCAAAATGAAATGACATTCGCGGAGCCGAAGCCGCAAAGGCAATATGTTTGAATGTGATGTCGCTTCTTGATTACCCCGCAACCGTCCAAGAGGTGCCATTGAAGGACACAGAGCAAAACAAGGGTAATTTCAACATCATAGTTCGGTTCCGAAACTATACCTAACTATAAAAAAAGCCCATGTACCCTCCTTGTTGTCAATTACTTTTTGCAGAACCTCCCTGAACGTTGGACCATGTTTCGGAACGTCCAACCTGATGTGCGGTGAACGCGACCGCACGTTCGTTTCCCGTTCAGGTACTGTCACAAAACATGCATACGCACCATTGATATTTACATGATACCTATTTATTTCGTATTTGCTCAGACATAGCATCAGATTCGGCCTAAGCGCTTACTTTACATTTGCAGAGTGTAGTTTTAGTGCCGCTTCTGTCCCATCGATCAACAACGCCAGTCGCCAGGAGGGCCATGAAGTCACGTCGTCCGACTATTCCACTGAGGGGAACTTGAAGGAGCAGCAGGAAAACGAGTCCTGTGGAGCCGTATCAAGTAGTCAGGTACAACACCAACCTATTGTCGTGAGGAATCTGAGTCTAAGGATTACAGTCCACCCCATGTCACATGACATAGTGGGCATACGCGCGTCGTGACGCCGTCGTCTGTGCTCTTAGGTCAGTAAATATCTAAGGAGGTGAGATACCTTGGAGCCCGTATGAACATCCAAATCTCCTCGGAGGCACCGGAGGGCATCGCCATTGACGCCCTGTCCCGCCAAGTGGTGAAGAACGGCCGTAATGCGGACTCCTGAGGGCGAAAAGAGGTTCACCATAAAGGAAAGAGGATGCAAGAAAAAGAGGTCATACAGCATGCTAAAATCAGACGTTGGCACCGGATCAGGCATACTAGACGGGGAGAACGCCGTACTTGGCATACTGATGTCGAGAAACGGTCGCACCTGAGGATCAGTCCGGGACTTTGACTCCTTGAGCCTGGCAATTGTTGGCACGTCACGGGTGAAAGGATGTAGCTGCGCGAGCGTACCAGAACCCGATATGTAAGCCCGCAGTAACATGCCCAGCCAGCCAAGAAATGGGACGAAACTCCCCAAACAGCGGGATACTCCTCATTCGTCATGGGCTAGATCTCCGATCATTGGCCCCGCGTCCAAGGGTATGTCGTCGGATGATGTGCGTATTGTTTTCTGTTATTTTTGTTACCCTCCACGCACAGCGTGTCGGCAATGGTGGCGACGACGGGTCACAGCAGATCCGGATGATCCAAGAGGAGGCCCGTCTACACACGATCGGCAACGATGTATTCTCCTCAATCCACCAAACGCAATGCTCGCATAGGTGCGTGGCACATTTCGTCTCTCGTCGTCAGTGCTTCAAGGAATGGCACGAGTTGAGCGCCGCGGAGAAAAGGGATGGTAATGTAGGCTCATTGAATAACCATTATCTCTTGTTTCTCCCACACGCATTCTTCTTCTGAATGTGGAATGGTTTGTAAAAGTGGATTCTCCTTGTGAAAATGCTCTACATGCTGGTCAATTGTTCGATAATATTCACACTGAACGTGAGTGACTTAACCCCCTTAACCCCGAGGTGCAATGGAATGAAGCGTTAATACGATCGCCAGATTTCGAGCTGGGGAGCAAGCCAAAACCCAATAGTTTGGTTAAACACTACGGAGGATAGTAAGCAGATCTCACAGGATTTAAGAACGAACCTGCTGTTGTAGTGCATCGTAGACAAACCGTCAGAATCCTGGGAATCAGGAGTTACAAGTGCACACTAGAAGCCCGATTACGAGTGTGACTGCTGCGAAGGAGCAGGTTCTACAGTCCACCTATCATAGCGCAGCGCATTAAAGGCCGCATCAAGAAGCAACGTTCGAGGTTGGGCCTCAGATCGACAGGCTTGGGCTGTGAATGAGAACGTGTCGGGCCGCACGTGGGAGTTCGGTCCGGTGGGTGTGGTGTTTGATATCCGGCGTGTTCCTCAACGTAAGTACGTTCTCTAACTCTATCTTCACGTGCTGCGGACTGGGGAGGTACTTACTAGGTCGGCCGACCTATGAGCCTGTGCGAACCGCTCACGTCGGTCCGCATTGCCTCGCTCATGTATGGCGACGACCCAGGAGTGGCGTCTTCTGGCAGTGACGAGGTAACCTCCCCTTGAAATACGCCACCGCTCGTTTCAGCATATGCTCAGGCCGCGGGCAGGGGCCAGGAATTTGACGCGTGTGAGCTCAGTGAGGGACCTACTAGAGAATTGGCCGTGCCACAACCGTGTCGCCAGGTTCATCTCGACTCCTTGTACTTGCTGAGTGGCTCGGATGCCAACATGTCATCGTCGAACGATTGCAGGAGAATGGTCTACGCAATATCCCAATTTGCACCTTCCGGCAATAAACAAACTATGCACAACATCCAAGAATTCTCGATCGAACAAAAAGTGGTGACGATGTCTATTAGGACATACATCATTGAAGATGCGATTTTGAGGAAACGGACTATCGTCCGCTCCGCCACATTATGTGTAACTGCCCACACCTGTAAGCACTGTCTGCAGAAAAAAAAAGTCTTGGAAGGGTCTTGGTTACTTAGAATAACCACGAGTCCAATTGCGAGCACGAAATAGGTTGAACAGGCCGACATTCACCTCAGGCGATAATGATTGTCTGGTTCAGCGTCTCCAAGAACGGGAAGAGCCCAGCCTACACGACGAGTCAACGTCAGCGTCCACACTACTGCCGATGTCATATCAACTCACCCCAACGAGCGTGATGTGCGCCACACCGATCAACGCAGTGCCAGCTGTAACCGAGCTAGGGACCTGCACGGTGAAGTTCTGGTACGGGGGCAGGTACCACTCATGATATTGTGGGTTAAACGGCCCGTTGTACAAAATGGTGCCCATGAGATCTGAAGGGGGGCTGCAAGGGCTGTTTGGGCAAGACTGTAAACCAATAACGACAGCAACCTCTTCAGAGCCAGTCAAGGTGTTCTGGGGAGCGAGACGAGGGTTCAGGGAGAGGAAGTGAAGATGTGGAGAGCGGCGGGACATACCGGGCGTTGCACTTGGACGATAAGGTCATTCCCTGCGCTCACGATTTGGTTATAAGCTGGCAGTCCGATGAGAGCGCTCTGTGCAAAGACGGCGGTGGCGAAGAGGAAGAGGGCGAACAAGGACCTGAACATGATGAGTGATCAGGGTAGGGAAGGAACTTCAAGGAAGAGGTAAGTAAAGTTGTGATAGTCGACAAGAGCCGCGTGTTGCCAAACACCGTACGTTTTATACCAGCAACCATGGCAGTCGCTGCCCCTTGTTTGTCAGGTCTGCGGTCGTGATCACCGCACACTCGGAGCTATGTAGTCCAGTAGAAGTAGGGCACGGGGAACGTACGCCGCTGGGAATTTAAATGGCTAGTGTGCAGAGTTTGGGACGAGGACGGCGAAGAAATGCTCGCGCCAGAAAGAGGGCCCATGGTCACCGCACGTAGGGAACACAGAAGTACCTGCTCGAGGCTCGTCGAAGGTTCGAGACAATATGCCGGGTCCTGCATCTGGATTTTCGGAGTGTTCCGAAGGGTGTCTGCATCTCCTTGGATGGGTCGTCTGCAATCACCCACTTGCGATTAATGCGACGGTTAACTGGACGAACTCGCTCCAAGGCAACTTTAGCTCCAAATTTCCAGTCGCTCCAACTTGCGCGAATCCTCACTGTTTCTATCGGGTTGAACTGGCCTCTTATGTCCCTTGCGTTTCCATTTCGGAGTCACTTTGTCGTCGGTCCGAATCGTACTCTGGAGAACTCGGTAACGTATCAACGAGCAGTCGACGCCCGCGGCTTCCTCCTCGGATACCGAAATCAATCCGCGATCGGGAATTGCTTTGACAATTTTTCTAGTACGACACAGGAGCTAACTCGACAGGTTCTTGGAATGATGTCAATCAAAACACACGTCCATCCCCAACGCTAGCGCTGACCAACCTCGTTTCCAGCGGAATGACAAATCTCAACCGCTCAGTGGTGTATCATGTTTCAAGTCGTCCAGAAACGGTTTCAGGTTGGTTTGCTCAATGACGTTGGCCTCCCAACTCAATTGCGTATCGCGCGCTCAATTCTGTAAAGTCTCTCCTCGTGCCTGGGGCCACCATCTCACGGCGAACTCGCCTCAGCTGGCCCCTTGCTGCAGGCTGTCCGTTTTTCCGCCGTTTATACTTAACCTTCTTTTCATTTCCGGGCTTTCTGGACTCTGCTAGCATCCTGAATATCTTTTGTCCCTGATGAAGGATAATCGTTTATCACTGGTTCGTGAGTATCTCCGCGACAGACAATATTCCTCCCACCTAATCCCGACACCTTCCATCAGTTAGCATTAGTCACGTTTGATTTTCTCAGTCGCCCATATGGAATAAGAGGCTGCCAGTAAACGCGGAAAAGTATCGCTCGCATGATCGGTCAGATCAACAGGTCCCAACACAATCCAAAACGTGGGAAAAGTCGACACTTGTCTTGTTCAGACTCGGTTGAATCCACTGCTTAATTGACATACCAGATCTCGGGCCAAGGGGAGATGAGATCCGAACGGCAAGGAACCAGACTAACGCTTGTGACAACGCACGATATGCTTGCTTTGAAATGAGCCTCTCATCTTGGATGCCGATGTTGTATCGGGTCCGTGGACATTGGACGAGCCGTCACGAGCGTAGGGATACGTGGGCATCTTCATGACCCAAGGCCACATCAAGTCCGCGTCACGAAGTTGGATCAAAGAGTCCGTCTCAAATTGTCAGAGAGGAAAGCGATGACGACCATCAATTCAAATGGTTTACTGGGGATGATTGAACCATCGCACCGGCATGACATCGGGACGACGTAGGCTGGCGTAGGTTACGGCCAGAGGCGGTAATTGGAACTCAAAAGCTTGCTGTTGACGTTGATGGCAATCATGTCCGAGGTCTCGGGTACGCTACGCATGATGTGCGAACTACATCAACACAGTGTAAAACAACCGCCAGGTGTGAAAAAGGTCGATTGTTCCAAGTGTTGAGGGAAACAGGAACAATGTACTACATCAGACCTAGCGCACATCACTAGCCGCGTCCGTGGAAACGGGAACGACGACATACCTCCAAGTAACTAGGTACTTGGTCAAGTCCTCGGGAACTCGGGCATCTAAAGATCCGGATGCCGGAGGTGTCGGTCCTGCCGTCTATTCATTCGATCATGTGCTGTCGAGTGCGAGCGAATACGACGTCAAACGACAAATGCTAATCCCGGACCATCTGTTTTTAGCTCCTTTTCTGAAGATGTGCTTCCGGAGACTGCAAGTGTTCACACATAAGTACCTGGCACTTCGCCGACATTCCCTTCCAAGAATGTCTGGTTTGAGACTAAACAGACGCCCCCAAAGGTGACTGTCACGCCGCAGGGGAAAGTGACAACACGTCAGCACCGTGTCCAGCAAAGGATACCCTCGGGTTCCTGAACCTCTTGCTGCGCGGCGGAATTTGCCTTCATATTCCTGCGTTGGAAAATGCAATGGACCTCAGTACCGGCTCAACGTTGGAGAGGCTAGTCGACGTCCTTCCACCTTGATTATCTGGCCGAAGCTCGTCGTCTGCATGATAGGCGGCGGTTCAGGGAGATCAGAAAATTCAATCAACTAGCGGGCTCTATGATGGCCCCGCTGACGAGAAAACGACATCTGAATAGATTCTATGATCATTAATTTTGTCGTTTATTTGATTGTTGAGTCAGATCCGACTCAACTCCATTGAATGCCCAAGCCACACCACGCCAAATCAGGGTGGACAGCTTCATCGTTCCATCAGCAGCGCCATTAAAATGGAAGTTCGCGTACTCCACCGGCTGCGCACTTACTGCAACGTTGCTGTGCCTCTTTCGCCCAATCCCATCGTGAATGGGAGGCGTTCACGTCATGGATAAGTCGGCGTGGTATGGTTTCCCTCGTTCGTGGCGATGAGGATAACCTTGATTGAGTGACGTCGTGTACTACGAGGATCCGAGCGAGTACGAGTACAGTAATTGCAAGCAAAAACTCCTTGGTGAGGCTCCCCCGTCGGAAACAACACGGAGGATGGACGAAGTCAGTCTCTTGGAAATGATCACGGGCGCCTATTCGCTGGTCATGATCTGGCAGGACATTTTCAGTCAACGGTGGCATTAATGATGGGCACAAATCGGGACTCCGATGTCCGCACCTGGGACTTTAGGTGGCGACATATTTCCAAGTGGAGAAACAGCCTCGAGGCGCTCTTTTTGACGTACGATTGACTTGCTGTCTAGCGGCGTCGTACAGTATACACTTTTGGACGGCGTTGGATACTGGGCGCTGACCAAGGTTACCGACAGCGGCAATGCTTCTTCGCTGCCGAACGAGGTGACTTTTATGGTCTCGAGGACATTGCCATTGATGCGTTTGCTTTAGAAAAAACATTAGGACGTTCATATTGGAGTGCTAATAAGGGGGGTACAGGCTGCAGCACGTCCAGATTCGGCCGCATCTGTCGACGACGTTGAGCTCGTAACACGTAGATCGGACGGAAACAATGTGCGAAAAATGTGCGACGAACGGACAACAGCATTGGTGAGCGATGTCTGCTCCGAAGCCAATGGGGTGACCGGTCATGCCGGTCATGTATGTCATCGTTCCGACGGAAGGCCCAGGTGAGGAGGTTCAGGGCCAATCGCTCATTGGGCTCAGTTTGCGGGGGTGTACGGATGATATTAGAGGACGTGACCCCCCTTCTCAGGGACGCAGTCCAGCTCGTGATTTTGACTCTGAAAGTAATAACCAAAAAAGCCTAATAGCGGGTGAGAGACGGGTTCTCAGGCAGGCGTCTTATCGCCCATGGCGGTCAAGCCTTGTCATATTCCTGGACCTGTGGCGGTAACGAGAGCGGAAAACATGTCTAGAATCCAGTAAGGGTGATGACGTTTGTCGACATTCAGATGAGTACGGGGGCAGAAGCGGGAAAGGTATCATGACCAGCAAAGGTTGATCGTGGGGAAATGACAGCGGACGAAAATAGTCTGGTAATCTCGGAGTGCAACGAGTTGTTCCAAGGAAGGGGAACAGGGTCGAAGAAGGGGGCTACAGTGAGGAAGTAATTGTTGGCAGGACAGAAGATTACGAAAGGGAAAAATGAAACGTGTCGCCGAGAGGACGCAAACCGGGCGGAACTACATACCTTATCGCAGAGCACAAAAAACTCGTACGAGAGAAAATGACGGGGGTTTGGCGAGGGAAAACGAGATTGAGTGATCCGATGATGGCAACCGGCAGAAGGAGGGGAAGTGGAGGGAGATTATGCAAGAGAGAGAAAGCGGAAGCAGTGATCGGGCATGGCGCTGCGAGCAGTGGGAGCAAGCATCTCAATCGGGACAAGGACGTTGTTACGGGCTGACGTCGGCTAGATAAGAATTAAATATAAATAAATAGTTACTTACTAAATAAATAAATAAAGCGGAATTAGCCGAGAAGCTATTCAGGTTAGAGATTTGTTATGTACCGCTGTCTTCTGACCATAACCTTTCCCTTCCAACTCCCCTCCCTCGCATGGTCCTTTGAGTGCCCTGCTCCCCTTTTCTCTTTCTCCTCCTTCCCGACCAAGCCTCGCCGCAACCAAGGATACCGCTTGTGGTGCGTTCTCTAAATATCCTTCACCTCCCTCTCATCTCTCCCCCAGATCTCGCGACCCTTGCCGGCTTCTCCCCTCCCGCTCTTAATATCCCTTAGCCTCAAAGGACCAATCAGTAGTACGCTTGAGCTCGGCTCGCTGCTCTGATCTTCCGCGCATTCTCCTCCTGCTCAGCAAAAAGGCCTCCGCTGAACCTCGTTCGCGTACCTTTTCTGTTGTTCCTTGTAAAGTTCTATCGTCTTATCCCATAATCTCTGAATCGTCTTGGTAGCCTTTCACCGTCTATTGTCGTCTTCGTACTCCTGTAGATTCAGATCCGCCATGGCCATGTCGCTTCCGGTCGTCTCCGCTTCTTCCGACGTTCAGTCTCCACCCACCGACGATGGTTCTGTATCCCCGCAGACCCCAGTTTCTCCCCCAAATGCCCAGCCTACGGCTCTTCCTCAGTCGTCCGAGGCCCAAAATACCTCAAAGCTTCAGTCACCTTCCTCCAACCCCACTTCTACTCAGGCAAAGAGGAAACCTAGCCGTCGCGCCAACACTGCCGAACGACGTGCAACTCACAACGCTGTTGAGAGGCAGCGTAGGGAAACCTTGAATGGCAGATTCTTGGCAAGTTCCTTTTTCGATCACACTTTGTTCTAATCAATTAATTCGCACTTTAGGACCTTGCCGCTTTACTCCCAAATCTCTCTCAGATCCGCCGGCCATCCAAGTCGGCTATTGTCAACTCTTCTATCGCCCATATTCATGCCTCTCGTCGTCACCGCCTTCTTGCCTCACGTGAATTACGTTTACTCAAACTCGAGTCTGATGCGCTTCGCCGGGAACTCAACGAATGGCGTGATCGTGCAGGCCTTCCTCGCGTCGACGAGCCTGTCAGAGGAGAAGGTTTCACCATGGTGCTTAGTGGCGAAGTCGAGGTTCTCGCTATGGCCGTCGGGGAAGAGGATGATGAGGGCCAGGGCCAATTCGACGGTTTTGATGAAGGAGATGAAGAACTTTCTGGCCCCATGCCAACAATCATGGACGACAGCGAGGACGTCATTACCCCCGACTCGCTCATCAACGGTGGTGTTTTTGGACACAACACTACTGCAGGCAGTACGAATTCCGCTGATATGAAGATGGCACGAATGCTTCCTCGAGCCCAGCCCACCTCGCACGGTGGTCCGGTGATTGCTCAGATTCCACCATCTGTCTCATTCGAGAACCCAGCAATGCCTGCCCTCTACGAACCCCCGGTTCCTCCACACTTCTCAGGCCCCGCCCATATCGGACAACACGGCATTGCCACCCCTGAGGTTGACAAAGTCTCTTCCTGGGCTGCGAACATGTACTCTGGATACAACACTCAACACCAACACCAAACACAACGTTCTATGATCACCCCTCCGAATGGTACCCACGCCGTGTCTCACTCGTCACCCTCCGCACCGGCTGCAGGTTTCGCTGACTACACTTACTTCGCCAACCTCAAGCGACATCAATTATTGGCCCTTCAGCACCAGCAAGGTGCCATGGCGTACGCAGTTGATGGCGATGATGCCTCTTCCATTGGCTCCAGCCAGAGCGGGCGAGAGAGAAGCGGGAGTGTGTCTGCCGGCAGTGGATTCGACTCCCCACCCCGTGGCACGACCTCATCCGGAGGTTACGAATTGTCCAACGCGCTTTCCGACTTTACCCTGGCGAGAAGGATGGGCACTGCTGGACTCCACATCAATACCGCTGTGTCTGGCGCGTGGAGTGGAAGGGGAGATGAGATGAATGGAATGGTTATGAAACAAGCCATGAGCTCTCCAATGCATGTGGTTCCTAACAGTGGCGGATATGGCATGATGCTGTGAGGGGGGGTCGTCGTGCGTTCTACCTTTTTCTTTTGGCACCCCTTTGTCGATGGCCTCGTTGCACACATCTTACTAGCTCTTTGCCACATCGGCATTTGGACTTTGGCGTGGGGTCTGCGGCCTCTACCATCTTGTCTATTATCCGTTGGTCTTCACTCTTGCCATGTGACGTGCCCTGTTTGATACAGTCCCTCCCGACCGTCTCTTGTTCTCGTTGCCTTTCCACACGCTCCTCCCGCCCTATAGCTGTCGATGGTTATAAAATCAAACTCCCTCCGCCCTGGTCGTCCCTGTTTGTCGCCGTTTCTCCCACCCCCGCTTAGCCTAATTACCTCGAGGTATCGTTGTATTAACACTCTTTTGTGTCCCTTATGTCTTTTTCTCCGTGATGAGCTGGCTATATGCAAAAGCATCACTCTTTCTGGGTCTCAATCCCGTCCCCTCTCTTAGTAATTGTACGTGCGGGCTGTCAATCGATTAATTGTTGGACTCGCCATCTTTCCCTGTAGCGTTCCTAACAAATTTATTACGAATAAAAAGTAATCTATTTCTAGTACATATAATATATATATACATAGTACATTGTCGAGTCTGGTAACTTGATTAACATTGTCGAGAGGCAGTTCGGGAGGTGGCGTGCTGCGCGTTGGTCGTGTGGCGGCCGGAAAGACGGAAAGATGGTATCCGTGGAACCAATCGCTTGGCGCGTGTCGCAACGGACAGGGACAGGGACAGGGAGATGCGTGCGTTGTGGGCGAATTCATACTGACACTGATAAAATTTTTGGATGCGTTCTCGGTCTTGCGTGTCGGCGCCGTGGACGAGGAACAGAACGAAACATACGAGGAATCGGAGCCAGCAGTGTTGTCATGGTACCACGGACGAACGGACGAACAATCGACAGGATGATGGCGGACTGATCCATAGCATTGGCAGATCGCCAACGCGACACGGGCGTTCGTTTCGTCCAGCTCGGACTCCGGTATGTTCGACCTCCGTGATTGAAAAGCCCTGGAGGATGACAGGATGAACGTGATTGTCCTTGTCCTTGATTCCCGTCTCCTAGGTAGCCCCGTTGAGGCGTCGTCTTGGCGTCTAAATTGCAGAAAAGGGCAACGGAGAATAGACAAGGACACATACCTGCATATATACATACACGATCGAGTAAAGATCCTTGGGACGGGGACATGGAATGCATCAATATAAATAAGGAGAAAAGAAAAATATCCAACCCAACCCCCTTTGAACACGCTCACCCTGACCGGCGGAAGTAGTTTTTTTTTCACCTGTTCCTTGTGTCTGACCCATTGAGTCGGGAGTCGCCGCCCATCTCACGGAGCGTGCTTCTTCGAAGCGTTTGTTGCTGTGCACCATGCACACACGAGGGGATAACGAGTCCCACGCCACGCCGTCCCTCCGCAGCGGGGAAGTTCATACTTATCTGAATAGTATGCAATGAGGAAGGCATACGCTTCTCGTACTCCACATTGTTCACGTGGGGCCTTTGTAAAGGTTCCAAGCCATGTCAAATGACCTTCGATGAGTGGGGCAGGAAGAGGAGGGGGTTCTAGAAACAAAGGTACCGCAATCGGAGTTTGTTGGGTGCGTGCGTGCTTCTGGGCCAAGCGTGTTATTATGGTCAGCCGAGGACGATGAGTCGATGGCGTACGATGTGCGTCGATTGCTACTTGGGATATATATCAGGGACGCTATGTAGGGTGGTCGACGACAGTGACGGCCCCTTGGGTGGTACGTTCTATCTCCAACTCCAAGGGTTGGTAAGAATGGGGAAACAGGACGGAGAATGGAGACAGGGTAGGGTGTCGTTGACGTGCGTTGATACGGGTGAGAATAATGACTCGGAGGAAAAAGAAAGATTGAGAAAGATTCGGAGTAAGATGGGGTTTTTTTTTTCCTGCGGGAGAAACTTAAACGTATACGTGGGGTTTTGAGATTTTGACTCGGCATAACTTCGATCATGTAGGTTGACAGGTTTCGGTGCCACACTAGCCTGAGCATACGATTGCAAGCGTGTGCCGTCTGGCGGTGATCTTACTTGACCTGAGAGATCTCACCCACCAGTCTAAGCGGCGAGCGAGGGTCTCGAAGGAGACGCGTGTATCTGTAACAGTTCTCCCTCGCGAACTAGCCGAACAAAAGGTGCCGGAGCAACTTGAAGAGTCGCTTTGCCACTTTGTCTACTAGTAGCCTCCTGCCGACCGGGCAGGTGAAGCTTTGTTAACTCCTAATTTAGACATGTTAATAAGAACCCTCTAGGTCGTGACCTGTGAGGTACCTATTCCTGCTTCTGTGCCTTCTATAACCGGGAAGAAGGAGACGCACTGCAAGGGGGGAAATCGTCCTGGTATGGCCCCGCCACTGCCAGCTATCACTCCAAGATTTGGGTAGAGAGTGGCGTTCGCTTACTGTGTGGAGAAGAATCGGGGTAAGGAGTTTTCCGGCAGAAGCCACATCGTTGAGCTGGGATATTGATAACAGGATGGTTCCCTCTTAATTAATGTGGGACCAAGGATTGCTGTGATGAGGGGTTTAGTGGCGTTCCACTCGCCGTGGTCACAGTATACATACGTTACTATAGCTCGAGAAGATTTCGAAATTGGTCCGATCCGGTATAGACGACAAGTTCAAAGAAAAAGGCTCCATGTTGCAAGATTGGCAAGCGTACGATCGATAGAAATCGGAGAGATAACATTTTACTTTCGTGAACCCGCATGCAGATCGCGAGTCGCGCCATTGCGGCTTGTGTAGTGTTATTATCCAGCCACGACGACCATCCTGTCCTGCCTTGGCTTCACTGAAGCCTATGCCCCAGGCGATGGCCACAGAGACGTCCACAGACACCCCGCGCCGAATAGCAGTCCTCATCTCCGGTTCAGGTATGCACATCCAACCCCAACGTCGCCTAGTCCCCAGCGCTCAGCCACGTTCACACGACAGGTACGAACCTGCAAGCGCTCATCGACGCTTGCAACACCCCGCGCCTCCCACATGCCCAAATCGTCCTCGTCCTCTCCAATCGCAAGGCCGCGTACGGGCTCGTCCGTGCCCAGCAAGCCGACCCACCGATCCCGACGGCCTATCTTGGACTCCCACCGTTCCTGCATGACAACCCGGGCACGACGCGCGCCGACTATGATCTAGCGGTTGCAAAAGAGCTGCTCGAGGTGCAGCCGGATGTGGTGGTGCTCGCGGGTTGGATGCACATCGTCAGCGAGGGATTCTTGGAGGTGATGCGTGGCGTGCGGGCGTTGCCGCCGTCGCCATCGCCGGTGAGCGGGGGCGCGAGTGCGGACAAGGGCGAAGGTGCGGACAAGGGGGTGGGCGAGGAAGGCGTCACGCGCGACATCCCGGTGATCAACATCCATCCTGCGTTACCTGGCCAGTTCGACGGCGCGAACGCGATAGAACGTGGGTTTGAGGCGTTCCAGCGAGGAGAAGTGGACAAGCTTGGAGTGATGGTTCATCGCGTCATCGCGGAGGTGGACCGTGGTGCGCCGATAATCGTGAGAGAGGTTGAAGTGCACAAGGGGGAGGACTTGAAGAACGACTATGAACCAAGGTTGCATCGGACCGAGTGGGAGATTATCGTCGAGGCAACCAAGTTAGTGCTGGATGAGGTCAGACCAATCAACGGTTGCTAGTTTGCGTGGACTGTTATGGGTCGGGAGGATGCCCACGAAAGTGATGGGTGAAACGGGTATGTTTTATTACATTCACGTGTAGGTGATTGCCAACTAATGTTATACTATTTACCAGCGCCCATAAACTACTTTTATATTATATCGTAATGAAGAGGATGGTGAAGTTATAAACATGGTCTATGTACTTAGAATGGGAATCGCAATGGATCAGCGTTATGCTTGTTGCTCGTCCGCGGAGGAAACTGATCACTGCACGAAGACAACGGGTCAGCAAACCGAACAAAACTGCAGAAGGAAAGCAATGTACCTAAGGGGTTCGTCGTGGACGGATCCCAACGAGCGTGGCGCACCGCGGCGGTGATGAGGCGGAGGTGCCAACGCAGTGGGATAACGGCTTGGAACCGAGGCACGGCGACTCTCCTCAAAACACGGCCCTTCCTCCTCGGGCCAAAACCTATCCAAAATTTTGGCGCCTATTGAGGGCTGGCAGCGGGGAGCGTAAGCGGGCACGAGGTGATATCACGTCAACATCTCCGTCGCACACTGGACGTCAAGACGACTCACTGTGATGTGCAGAGGCGCCTCAGATGGCGAGTAGATGGCCACGTCTGTCATGGACAGGGGATCCGCCACCTCCGACGCGGGAGTACAACAGCCCGAGGCCGAGGGATCGGGGGAAGACGAGGAAGAACGGGAGAAGATTGTCGAATGGCGTTTTAGAGTGAGACTAAAGGGGATGGAAGACCTCTTTTTGACCAGAGGGCGCATCGTGAGAGGGACCTTCACTAGTAGAGACGAGTTGATGCGCGCCTTTAAGTCGTGCTGAAACGTCACGAGGCCAGAGGGTATGATAAATGGAACAGGCGACGAAGGCATGCCGTTGTCAAGCGGTTTAAGAGAGGTAATGTGTGTGTCGTCTGGACGCACTCCCAGACGAGTTTTATATTTGACGGTGGGAGACCAAGCCATGTTGTGGTGGTTATTGCACAGAATGCGGAGTGTGGAACAACGAGAATGAGGGGAACCTTTTTGTGCTCAAGTGATGAATGAGTGTGGCACTGTGCATCCGGAAGAATGCGAATGTAGAATTCAATGAGCTGGAGAGGAAATATCTCCTAACAGCGTGGAGTCTAGACAGCTCGAAGAAGGGTGTGATGGTGACTGGACCAGGGTCTTGTTGCAATTTCCGAAACAACGCGGCGTCCGGCGCTTCTGTTTCATGTACAGCACTTACGGAGGGCACCCGGCATGCTGCAAGCGATCCACTTGTGAGATTTGTGAGGCTCTGTCAAAAGGTCCGGTGTGGTCGCTCACCGGGTGGAGACAGTCCGCTCCTACGCACCCGGAAGGCCAGCCATGTTTTCGAACCACCGGACGAGGGCCGCAACCTTGCTGACAACAGCATCACTTTGGCCTAAGCGCAGATCCGGCCGGAGCCTATTGTCTTCGTGCGTGTAGGGCATTGTTCGATAACAAATCTCAGTGACAGGTCTGCTGTGTGGAGACGCAGTCAATGTGATGGTAGTGCCCGTTTCCCAGGTGGCCATGAGGTCTACCAATGATCAAAAACGTGTATGAGAATATGTGATTTGGGGGAAACACATGGAAAAGATAACGTGCTCTCGAAATACAGAACGTCGCCTCGTTTTAGCCCTGGAGAGGGTCCAAGCCCAGCCCAGGCGTCTGCAGTATCTCTCCAAGCAGTCATTTTACATACTGAGCCTTGGTCGTCGCCAAGGATAAGTTTCAGGATAGAGACTTGCTGGCCAGCGTCGGAGCCTTTCTTCACACGGACGGTATCGGGACCTTGAACCTCGAGCGCAGCAAGAAGCATGTTGACTTTACGAGATCCCCTGCCCGATTTGGCGGCAGCGTAGAGGGAGGACAGGGGGGTGAGCTTGTGCAAGCTGAACTGGAAGTTTGGAAAACGAGCGATGGAGGAGGCATCGGAATACTCGAAAGAGGTGCCTGTTTCTTGTGTCGGATAGGTTCCTTGAAGGAGTGATCCGGAGGGTCGGAGGAAGGAGGGGGCACCGGTGGTGTTGGCAGCGGGGGTTGGGGGCCAGGTGACAAAGGTTGTTCCTATGGTTCTGTTCGCGGATCCTCGTAGTCCGGTGAGGCACACACCAGGACGGTCGTCATCGTCATCGTCATCGTCTGGCTCCGGTTCTTGTGAGTCTGTGAAGATGACGTTCTGGTAGAGAAGGGAGATGCGGCGGCCGGCTGCGTCGAGCGTCGCGGGTGGGTAGAGGACAAGGGACTGCATCGGGGAGGGTTCTTGGAGTGTTTGCCAGACGTAGCCATCCGGATCCGTGGCGATGTCCGCTGCGGACGGGGCACCGAGAAATACACGAAAGCGAACCATCGACTACTCCGAGTCTGTGCAAGTATAGTTGTATCTCGATCACGTGACTGACACACCCCACACGCGTGACATGTTCGACCGCGAATTTCCATCCTGTCCAGCTCTCCTAGTACTGCGAGACACTTTATCATGTCCACCTTTCTCGAGCTGTATGAACCGCTCGATATCATAGGCAACGGCTCCTTTGGCATCATCCGAAAAGTTCGAAGAAAGTCGGATGGCTTGGTCGGTCCATTCAGTCTGCCACCGGCATTCCACTTCGTCTCACCAGGCACCCACCTTAGATATTCGCAAGAAAAGAACTCAACTTTGAGCGCATGAGCGACCGCGACAGAAAGCAAATCGTCGCTGAAGTGTGCGTCTTGCATCTACTCTTTCAATTCCCTCCCTTATCTGCTCACCCATAGAAATATCCTCAAAGACCTAGACCACGAACACATCGTACGATATCATGACCGGCACGTCGACAGAGACGCTGGCATCCTCTACATTCTCATGGAGTACTGCGGTGGTGGTGATCTCTCCGGCGCCATCAAACAAGCACAAAAACACAACAGACCCGTTCCGGAAGATACCATTTGGAACTATTTCATGCAGATATTGTTGGCCCTGCAACATTGTCACCATCCACCGAACCATGGCTCCGATTTGGACGGCAAGGAAAGGCGGCCACAGATTTTGCATCGTGACCTAAAACCGGACAATGGTACGTGTCCCGTGTGGTTTCGCGATTTCGCTCACGCATCGCCGACCCGTGTTTTCCGTGTCCGTCCTCAGTGTTCCTCGACGACAACAATTCCGTCAAACTCGGTGACTTTGGTTTGTCAAAAGCGCTCCCGCAGGCGAGCTTCGCCAGTACTTATGTCGGGGTACGTGTCTTGATCTTCTTATCCAACTGACACAAACTGGGCGGTATCAGACACCATATTACATGTCGCCGGAACTGATGCAAGAAAAAGCTTACGACTCAAAATCGGACATCTGGTCCCTCGGATGTCTCATATACGAACTTTGCGCCCTCAAACCCCCATTCCACGAGGCGAAGACGCACGCAGAACTGAGCATATTTATAAGGTGTGTTCGTTCAAACGCGCCTCTTTGTATGCCACAAATGAAGTATTAGAAACGGACGTATACCACCTTTACCGAGGGGTTACAGCCAAACGCTGTCGAGTATCATCAAAGCAATGCTGAATCTGAACGTGAGTTCTTATTGCATCCTGATTCAACTCAATCGTTTGACATGGTTTGGCCTTGCTAGCCGGCTATGAGACCGTCAGCCGCACAACTTCTTCAACACGAACGCCTAGCCCTTATCACCAAAGTCGTCGAGGCAGAGAAAATGTTTGTCTCACCCGTCCTATCGCGTGTCGTATGCTAAAACTACTGAATGCCCATAGGCTCTCGACAGTGAAAACGCACAAGTCTGCCATTATCGCAAAGGAACGCGAAATCTCCTCAAGGGAAACCGCGCTAGCCGAACGAGAAGCGAAAATCGCTGCCCTAGTGGTGGAAAAAGATGCAGAGGTTCACCGCTTGCATCACCTTCTCTCGGCAGGTCAGGCTCAGCTCGACGCACGGATACGGGAAGCAATAGGCAAGCGTGAAGAAGAACTGCGTGTGGCTATAAGGAAGCGCGAGGAGGAGGTTGCTGCTGCGATGGCGAGACGCGAGGAGGAAATTCTGTCCGCAGTGCGGCAACGCGAGCAAGAGATATCGGATGCATGGCGTACGCGAGAGGAACAGATCAAAGTGGAGGCGGAGGAAATGATTGTGGAGAGGATACAATGGGTAGCAGCCAAGGAGGCCGATTTGGAGGCGGAACAGACTAGACTCGATGAGGTACGGAAGGACTTGGAAGAAAAGTTGGCGGCGCTGTCTTCTCAGGAGGTCAAGGGACGGAAGGAGAAAACACCCCTGGAAGAGGTCAAGAATCTCCTCGCGCCGCTTGTCCAGATGACGGAGGAACACAGTCACACTCGCGAAAAACGTATCAGCAGCGCCTATTCAAACGTGGCAACCCCCATTAATCGTAACGTCGCGAGGCCCACGCAAGACCATATGCCCTCCGCCATGAAAGGTGTGATCCTCACGCAGACCGGTCAACCACTCGCGACACCGACCCCGGCCGAACTTACAAACCTCTTCGTGAACTCACCCAAGGTCGGGCTCGACTTTGCAAAAATATTTGATTTCGAATCGGAGGCGGAGGACGACGATGGCGAGTCAGAAGAAGAAGCAGTACCACCATCGCCTACGGTCCGAGAACGGCCAATATCAGAGCTCTCGAGTCACTCTTCGGGGTCGACAGGCGAGTCAACTTCAGGATCAGCACCTTCTGCGCCTCCCACGCGGCTCCGCAAACCGTCCATCCGGGGTTCAGTGCAAAGACCTTCCGTGCGCAGGCAAAGCACTCTCCCGGCTTCGGCCTCGGACCCCACGGGACTTGTGTCTTCCGCTCGCGCACGCACGTCGAGGTCGGCCAAGGCGAAACCGGGAGAGGAAGTCACCTCATCGTCGAACAAACCTCCGATCGCTGTCCGACCCGCCGAGTACGACCTCTCGGACGAGGAGAACCTCCCGAGCCCATTCCTCCGACGAGCAGAGCGCGACCGACCAGGGCTTCCTAATGGTGGGACGTTCAAATCGAAACGACAGAGTACGGGGAACTTGCTGAGGGTTGTTGCGGCTGCGAATTCGGCGGCGGCAGCTGCGGGCGTGAAACCTGGGACCAATGCCTCCAAAGCTTTGGGGTCAAAGGTGTCGTTACCGTCTCTCGGGGGTGCGAGACCGTCGTTGACGAACGGGAGAAAGACATCCGAGGAGGCCAGAAAGGCGTTGTCACGATCATGAAACGAAACGCGTTGATTCACTCATTTTTCTTACCGGGCTCTTTATTTATGTTATGAACGTTGATGCATTGCAATACCTGATGTTTACGAGCGCATGTTGTTTATCATTCATGAGTACTTGAGTTATGTACGATCACGACAACGACATCACTATATTCCTGATGAAGGTCTGTTTGTGTTGGACCCGTGTAACCCATTTGCGTTTGTTTGGTCTAGACCGACGATCGTTGTCACCACGCCTACCTTCAAGCTTCAAGCTTCAAGGATCACTCGCTCTGGCAAGTCGTACGACGCACACTAGTGGCAGTGGCCGTCACGTCGATAACCACACCGATGCTGAGTACGTCAACCTTCACGCAGATTTGAACACCGTCACCCTGAAGGTTGCCAGCTCGCTGCCGATGACGATTCACCCATCATGCGTACGCTTAGTTACTAGTTCATTCTGCACCCCAACTGACAAGCATCATTCAATGACAAGCCCCGGGCGTGATTGATTGCACAACACAGCTTCACTTTGTCCAAACGGGGACGGGCCCGGGGCGATGCATCGCAGACGTATCCATCTACGTCACGATTGATCTGCATTGCCGGGGGTGTTCGGATCAATTTTAATATCAAACATTTCGCAAGCGGGGATTCTAGAGTCTGCAACTTGCTCGCCCGGTTGCGGGAAAAGTTTCGCGTCGCTGTAAATATCTTACGCAAACTAGGTGAGTAATCTGTTGTGAATGACGTCGGGCACTCATTCTCCTCCTCTTTGATTACAAGACCATTGACGGAGGCGGTGATGTCTGCTTTACGTGTCGTGTCCAGAGAAGAGAGGTATGTACAGCCCTGCTAAGCGTTCAGCCACTCTGACATCTCATACTTGATGCACCAACGCCGTAATTCAAGCTCCGGGGTTCATATTATCATCCCTTGGTGATCGTGTCCTGTTCGGCAACGAGGATCTGAACAACTATCATCCGGCGCACACCCTGAGAACGAAGCTATACTTGTAAAGTTCAAGTTCAAGAAACGTCCAAACGTGCAAACCGCAGGCATGATAGCCTTTTTGTTTGACGTTTTCTCACATGCCCCGTCGATCAAGGCGAATCTCCTCAGCTGTGTTTCATAGGATTATTATCTGGGACGAAGTGGTAGCCGCCAAAATGTGGAGGAACCGACGCGGATCTGAAAACATCCTCGGAAGAGATAAGACAGGTCTGAATCAGTCACGGTCCAACAGCCTCCTACCTTACCGGGGTGACTCCGTCGTCTGTATAACCAACCATCGGAGGTATAGGCTTAGGGCTGTCGTCGTTGGGAGTTGCAAAGACTCGTTGCTGCAACATGCCAGCTATGACTATTTTAAAATCGGGAAGGCTGGACGACGTGCTCCTTTGGATGTTCAAGACGCATATCCAACAATAAAATCCAGCCGCATCTCCCTTGCGTCATTTGCGAGATGGGCCCGGCCTTCGGGACCTCTATATATGATTGTGGAACTCCCAGAAGGTATTTGCCGATTGACTGCGCTCGAGCAGGAAAGCAAGTATCCAAACTCCCCGAACAGTACAGCGAACTTGTCAACCTCCAAGTCATCAACTGTCGACGAAATAGTATCGGCGACCTTTCCGTCACACATACACTCCAACTATAGAAGTTCCTAGCTGACTCGGACCACAACGTGATACACACGCCTGACATCCCTCATGGACCGCGTAGCACGACCGCTCTCAACGTCTAGTTTAACTACGCTTCTCAAACTTGTCCTCTCCGTGCAAGACAGCCATCTTGATTCTCTTCTCGAAACCATCGGTTTGCTCCGCCTCTACCAACACGACGTCCAACCCGCTCGATACGTGGTACGACCCACCAGATGCGTCGCTCGTTACCTCCCCTGCTGCGAGCGGTGCCCGTGGGAGGATTGGCTCCTCCGTGAGGCGTTCAAGGAGCAGTGGGATGCGTGAATGGCGCGAGTGAGGTGGCAGATGGTCCCGTGGACCTATTAAAGGCTAAAGCTCTGGACGAGGAAGCAAATACTGTATTACAGCAACCATAATTTTGAGATTCGACCTTTGTTTGTTTGTTGGCATCATCACCTTTCATCCGGTTTGACTCGGATCATGCACGTTTCAAATGCTATCCATGCCACTCAAGGATTCAGAAATGAATTATATTTGTGGAACCCTATATTGTTGGATGGACATAGCGAGTGGGACTGATAGGCAAGATATCTGATCTTTGAGAAAATTCAAATCTGCGTAGATTTCCCCTGGAAGAAATGCTCAGTCGACGGGCCAACCTTGGCTAGTGTTACCCGTTTGGAAACCCCCTCGTGTCGATCGCGACGATAACCTTACATTCTCTCTCAGTGACTCCAATTGTTTAGTAACTCGTTCGTCCTCAAACCTCTCCTCAAATTGATTTTCAAATCACACCCATCTTCCCGACATGTCTGCCGCTCACGAAATCAGTCTCAACTGTCTGATCTTGGGCGACGACCCCAATCGGATGTTCAAAGTCCAAATCGCAGGAACAGCAGATGTCAGCGACCTCAGGACATCAAGAACGAGCGAACACATTTCACTACGTAGACGACAAGGATCTCGATATCTATCAGGTGTCCTTGCCCGATGACGCAGAGCTCGACGAGAAGCTCAGACATCCAACGCTTAACGTGCCCTTACGCCCTCTGACGAAGCTGTCGACTTGTTTGGTGGGTATGCCTGAAGATCATATTCATATCCTCGTCAAACAACCTGGTGTGTGTGCCTAGCATTGCTCAGGTCGTTACGACTAATCACGCGGCTGTCAGATGTCCGTACAACTAGATCACTTGTCGGCCGCAACCTGCAACTTAACTGTCTTGTTTTGGGCGACGACCCCGGTCGGATGTTCAAGGTCCAGATCGCAGAAACAGCAGATGTCAGCGACCTCAGGACATTAATTAAGCAAGAACGAGCGAATACATTTCGTGACGTAGACGCTGTTTATCTCGATCTCTATCAGGTGTCCTTGCCCAATGACGCAGAGCTCGACAAGAAGCTCAGACTCAACGCGCCCTTACGCCCTCTGACGAAGCTGTCAACCTGTTTGGTGGGTGTGCCCGAAGATCATATTCATATCCTGGTGAAACAATGTGGTGTGTGCCTAGCATTGTTCAGGTCGTTCCGACTAATCACGCTTCTGTCAGATGTGCGTGCAACTCTGCCGCAAACAGGAGACCAGGACGACATGCTAATTGCGCTAACTGAATGTGAGAGCTTCGTCGTTTGCTCTGCGGACCATTGATCAATGTTGTCCAAACAGCATTCAAGCGTACCATTACGTCCAAGAGTCTCGCCCCTTCCCAAGCTGCAAAACCGAGCGAGTTTCTCAAAATCCAATCCAGCGATCAGAGACTGTTAGATGGTCGTTGTGCTGCGGACAATCCAGTCAACACACTGGCACCTCCTATCCAGCTTTTCAACCCAGTATTCGCATACTTCTCCAGCAAGGCATTTGACCCTGAATACAATGTACCTGATGACTTCGTCCGCGACGTCTGGGATCTCGTGGCTCAATTCGCTCTAATCCATACTAACGAGCACGCTCGTCGACATCATCTCAAATCATTTTTGCAGAAGACCATCGGCCACCCTCTTATATTCTTCAGTGACTCTGATAGAACCACTCCTGATGTAATGGCGCTGATTTCATGCGGAGAGTTGTCCGTGTACCTGATTGTTGGCGAGGAGAAGCATGAGTTTGGAAACGGAGGGTCAGACCCCTCTGTTCAAGCTGCCTTCTCGTTTCAGCGTATATTCAGCCAAAAAGAGGTAATAATGTCCATTCCACATCCATTTTCTGCTTTATTGTTAATCCCTCATTCGCGTAGAGCAGCGAACTCCGTCTGAGATGCTGTTGCCCTGCTTTCATCATCGCCCATGCTGGACCATGGTTTACGATTATGGGTGGCATCATCACTGCGAACTGCGTCGTCCAACGACTCACTGACTTTCTCTGGGTTCCTACCCATTCGACGCATGACGACGAGGAGTCAATTCTCCGAATTGCGCGCGTCCTCCATGCTCTCAGAGAGTCGATCCAGCGCTTAGATTCGTGGTACAAAACCATCAAAAACATAACACCTTTTAACCCTTTGGCTCCTACTTTCCACTCTCGATTCTTCCCATCTCCCGATACATACTGGTACAACGACGCCCTGATTCACTTTATTTATCAAGCACCGCTCGAACAAGACGTTTCGTGTGCAGCTTATCTCGCTAAGACAATCGAGGACAGCCCAAAGAACATCATCGTCAAGTTCGTCACCTCGTACGGTGTAGATGCGCACCAGAGGATGGCGTCGACCGGCTTTGCGCCACAACTTCTTTACTACGGACCGATCAACGTGACGCCTGATTTGCCGTCGTATGGCGACCTACGTATGGTCGTGATGGAATATGTGAAGGGATTGAGGTTCGAAGACGCGTTGAAACAAAGGAAAGTTCCCACAAGATTTAAAGCTGACCTCCGCCGAGCATTCGAGCAGCTTCATGGTGCTGGTTACGTTTTTGGCGACTTTCTGCAGCCGAACGTCATCGTCACGCCAGAAAGGACATCCACGGCACAACTGATCGGCTTTGACTGGGCTGGAAAGGAAGGTGAAGTCAAGTACCCGGTTTCGATTTCAAGCTCTATCGACTGGCCGGCGGGGGTGAAAGGGCTGGCGCTCATTCGGAAGGAACATGACCTTGTTATGTTGGATTGCTGTCTTTCTAGCCTTGATGTTGATGGCAAACCACCTGTATTCTGTATACCATCACTTTCCAATATTAGGTACGCGCAGTGACTGCGAGGCTTGTACCGCTCATCGACTCATCGTTCGCAGCTTCTGCTGAGTCTCCAGCTCTCTCGCCCCTCCAGCCCTCTGACTTGACTTCTTGGAAGATTTCCACGTCGCGTTATCGATTCTTGGACGCCTGGAGTCGTTCCCGACCCTTTCGCAGTCTCGCACCTTGTGTCCCGACCTCTCTCTGCACCTCCGACAGGTGCCGCCGAACGGTCTCGCGGCTGTGAGCATGACATCGTCGTGCCTTCGCAAACATATTCCGTAGGTAGTCAAAGGTGTTACAATGCCTTTCGGAGGTGAAATCATAGATCTAATGACAAGGCGAGATGGGAATGTAGATGAGAATGCAGTCACCTATCTATTTCTCGGTGAAAGTTGGCGTTATCGAGTGGTTTTCTCGTGCCACGTAGCTATAATCCGAAAAACTCAATTTTTAGAGGAGAAGAACAATAATATCATATGTGCCATCCTGCTCTGAAGCCTCTAAACACTTGGATTCCCCATCCCGTATTGATAGTGAGTAATTCGTAGGGTCACCTCCTTACTGTTTCCAGCAATGTAACGAGAATGAATGCGAATGCGTAAAAGGACGAGACTCCTGGACCCGCGGGGTATCGATGGAATTCATTCATGCGCTATTCGAATAAATCCGTTCGCCCCAACTGTGCCGAGATGACAGCGACGGGCTTGCCCTCGAAATCAAACACATCCCCGCCCTTGTACGCCACAAGATCCTGAGGCATGTCTACCGCGACACCTAGTGCCCTCTCGACGTTGACAGTGGCAAGCGCGAGCGCTGTCGTCCGATCGATAGTACCATTCGAAGCCAGGGCGAGCTGACAGCGCGTATTTGCATGTGTGTGAGATGTCATGTTGCGCTGGTCAGATCCAACTGTTACGAAAGAAGTGGAGATGCATTGACGTACCCGAGCGACTTCCCAACGCAGGTTGCGCGCCTCGAATTCATCTAGTAGACCTACGCCCACCTGGACGCCTGCCACCAGCAACGCAGAAACGAGCGACTCAGCTGTGAGCGGTGGTCCTGCGAGGCTGTCGATCGCACTTTAGATCCCAACATCAAAGAAACAAATAACAAAAGACGTTGGAAACGAACGGAAACGCTTACAATCGGCGTTGATCCCATGTGGTCGGGAAAGGCTTCGGTTGAGTAACAATGACGCTGACGCCAGCGTGTGCGATGTCGGATGCAATGAGATGGGATTCAATCGCACCAGCAAAGGTCATCTTGAGTGTTTTGCCCAATAGCGTCTGGTATTCTCGTTTCAGGCGTAACAGGGACGCCATGATGTCAGCACTATTTACGTCGACGACCAGGGTTGCGGTACCCTAAGCGAGCAAAGATGCTGATCAACATAACTTCGCGACAACAAACAAGGACGAGGAAACCTACAGCTCGGACACGAGACAGCATCGTGTCGCTGCCTTTGCCAAGTAACATAGCACGCAAGGCGCCGATCTGCGTGCTGACGCTCTGTGCGCTATTCTTCGTGATCGCAACATGCAAAGCAACGTCACTCTGGATGGATCCATTACCAAGGACATTCGGGGCGCCCAACGAGAACGCTGTGGACGAGCCTCGGACGAAGGATCCTGAAGGGGCTGTCACACCGGCTGTCACACCTCCTCTATATGCTAGTCTGAGGATGTTCAATGCAGTGGTCAGTGACATATTTTGTCGGGTGGATACATCTTGCAGACTTACAGCATGTCTCGACCTCCAAATTGCAAACCATCAATGGCCCTTATAAGGATGTCTCCAAGAACGGCAAGTGGATCGCTCTCAAGAGGGTTGAATACAGTACCATCAGTCGTGCTCGGTTCGAGGCGGATCTCGGCCAGACCAAGAGATGGACCATAGATAGTCAGTCCGGGGACGATACAACCACCCTCAAGATTAATGATCTCGGCGTGTTTGTCGTCATTCAAATATCTGGAGCATTCGCCTGAACAAACGAGTTTTCCGTCGTGGACGATAACGTTTTCCGGACGCCCCTGGACAGAAATTTCATCCCTTGACCTCACATAGAGATTGCTGGTGTTGGTGAAAACGACGTGTCGGGCGGAACGCGGCTCGAGGGGAGGAAGGCCTTCGTAAATGACCGCGTCAGCTGCCTCTTTGTCAAAGTTTGGTGTGTTAGGTGAGGATTGGAATGTAAATGGTTTTACCGACACCTCGGGAACCTTGAGCTGTGCAATGCCATCAATGAAAACTTGTTGGGGTGTGGCAGCAAGGCTCAGTGGATGCGAATCCCAAATAACAATATCTTTGCGTTCCGTGAATCTTCAGCACCACGAGACATATTTACTCCTACCAGCATCATAGCCTGTTGGTGGCAATGAATATTACAATCAAATATACGGCGAGAAAAGCAAATACCCCCTTCTATGCGACCGATTCGGTGACCAAGACCCATTGCGTCCGCAGGAGTGGCAGTTATGGACAACAGGGCAACGTTCGTTGGGAGACCAAAGTAATGAGCCTGTGCCGCCTCATGAAGGAGGTAGCGGCTGTTGATGACGGAATGGTCCGACTGTAACATCGTCAGTTATACTTCGGGTGCTCTGGACCAGGAGGACTAACTTTCATTGTGACGGGAAGACCATTAGAGGCTAGGACGCGAGGGGCAAATTCCGAACCTCGGTAGGCCTCTCGCTTTTTCCTGTATAGAATGTGAATGACCAGAAAACCGACCAGTCAGAAATACAAACCTGAAGTTGGTAGCGAAAAGGGAAATTGAAGGCGCGCCGCCCTAGTGACACGAGTTATTTTAAATCGGTTCGGCATCACAGGTCGAAAAACCCCGGGGAGAGAAACACACCCAAGTTTTCCTGAGTAAATCAGGGACCAAGTAAGTCTCCCCAGCATGATGGAATGAGGCAACAGGGAATCTGACTTCATTGGAGAGCTGTCAAAGGTGAACGATTTCATGTGGCACCACTACTCCGAACATGGGGACATACTCTGACAATGCCATCTAAATCCACAGCCTGCAAAGCACAGTCAACAACTATACATTATACATGATAGTATGGAACATGCGTACCTCGTAGCAATGCACGGCAAGCTTCACTCTACCTCTGAGTACATCAACCAAGGCTTCCCATTGAAGGTTCTCTGGAAAAATCGAGTCTCCGAGTTCTTTCCAAGCACCTGCCTCTGCCTTTGCACAGAAATTGTCTTGCTGGTCATGAATGTTACGTGCAGTGTCATAGGCTTGCCTGAAATTCCAGCCCGTGTCCATGCGAGACATGGAATAGATACTCGAGGGGTTTTCGCCTGCGGATAATCCGCCATCAGTCACAAGTACTGTATCTTCCTATCGTAACTGACCACAAGCGTGTCTATTAAATATTAGGTTAGCCTTCCAGAAGGCATGCGACGAACAGCTCACTTCATATGCCTCCACCTAGGCGGCAGTTTGTGGTCAAAATATGATCTGTTGAGAGTATACGGAGGTTCCACAAGCATTGACGAGGGAGAGCGCTCCGTAGTTTCTCGTAACTTGATGACGAATGCCTGCCCACCTAACGAAAAAGAACACGAATGATATTCCAGGGATCAAATGGCGCATCGCTAGACCATACCAATGTCATTTGCGCTCCCAGGAAGGATTTGGGCAGTTGTCACGCCACCAGAACGTGCCAACTCATAACCATCGTCATGCGTATTCAACCCGTCAAGACTGCGCAACCAAGGTAGAATAGGCGCTTTGTAAGAATTTGTATCATCTGCACCTGTCTGGCTGTGAAGTAACAAGATGTCAACTCGGTGGACGAAATGACTTACCATCGAGTTCCGGTGCGCTTCCAACTCCAAGGTGCGAATGGATATCGACAATGCCAGGCGTGACCCACGCGCCATTCGCATCCAGGACTTCAATGTCAAGGCCACTGACAAGGTTGGGAGCGACAGAGCCTACTCCCCTGATCAAACCTTTGAGCAACAACAGGTCACCCTGGATGACCTCAGTCCCATTGCGCCCAGACGTCCATATCGTCGCGTTCCTGATCAGCGTCGGTTTCGCATCAGGTGAAAAACGATCAGATTCCGAGCGAGTGTGAAAATTGGCTGGAGGCCCAGCTGGCGTCCTGATGTATCTGCACTGGTTGAGAATATTCGCGCGTCTCGCCAATTCCTCGCTGTCAGGGTGGTTTCCGAGCCAGCCCGCTCGTGTCGAGAGGTACAGTAACGAGACGGCAACTATGAGAGTGTACAGTCGACACCAACGCGACTGTCGTCCACTGGACGAGACGAGAACACGACGCTCCAGTGAGCAGTTCTCCATCTTGTTACCTGTTCCACCTGTTGGTTTCTCGTGAACCGGTGTGGGGAAGCGAATTACACACAGCGAAACCAACCGGCTAGTCCGAGGAGTCCCCATGATTCAGTGTGGGAGAGTATGTCTTCGCTCCGACTCCTTGAACGTATTCCTTCACACCAGTGACTTTGTCTGTCTAGCAGGAAATCATGATACCCATCAGTTGCCATATGCTTCAGTGACGTTGAAAGCGCCAAAGACGGTCCTGGGAATCCATACGATGATGATCGATTTGGGCATCGCTGCCTCCAAGTCTCCGCCAAAACTGCCAGCCATGCATCACGCACTCCACATAGAAGAGATCCTTCTCAATGTCTTCAGCTACTGCTACACTCTTAAACATCGCCGGCACGCACGCCGAAGAAGGCAGTGTTGGTATGCGAATGTTCATCTCGCCGCGCTGGCGAGGACGTGCAAAACATTCAGAGGGCCGGCTTTAGATATGATCTGGGCCGAATTGAATGACTTGACACCTCTCGTACGATGTCTCCCCGAAGCATCATGGGTGAGATCGGAAGGTGTAAGGCAATCCAGGTCTTACATGCCTTGATGGATGCTGATGAAATTTCGTGCAGGTCTATTCACTCCAAAAACCCCTCGAGCAGACTGACTGGGACATCATTTTGGGTTATGCACATCGCGTGCGAGCCCTTCCTCGACTGCGTGGTTCATCGGGATTGGCTGCAGATTGTATTGAAGCACTCTCCAGCCTGCCATCCTCTACTGAATCGATTTTCCCCAATCTTCGGATTGTCGGGCTACAAGAACCCAGCGCGACAATCACACCCTTGGTACGACACCTCACAAGTCCCAAGCTGACAAATATCTCGTTTGAGCGTACGGAGAACCTTGGCGCTGCTATCGACACTTTTGGAGAGAGATGTCCAATCGTGACGGACTTCGAAGTATCGCAGTGGGCTCACGCTGACACAATCTCGGGCCTGATATGTTGCTGGAAAATTATCTGTTCTGTGCAGTGTTACAACGTCGGTCTAAACGTCGATGCTCTGTCTCATCTCTCCCGCTTGCATAACTTGCTTTATTTGAGCTTCAGGGTGCACGATGCGGTTGTCGATCGAATTCACGCCACTCTATCCCCTGCCTCCACGCTAACCTTCTCGGCGCTCGATGATCTTTACCTTACATCGGCCTATTTGACTCCTATCTGGAGGCTCCTACGTCATTTCCGCACCCCTTCGATTCGCGACCTTTCTGTTGGTCTTCATGCTCGCCCGACTGCTCCTGACCTCATGTCGTTTTTCGTGGCTCTCCAAGATGCCTGCACACATGCCTCCCTGAATAATCTCTCACTCCGCGTTTACCATGTCAACAACGAACCAGGTGGTATCCCTTTGGAAAATGCGTTTCCGTACTACATCACTTTCGATCGCCTTCGTCCTTTAACAGTCTTTGTGAACATCAAATCTATCACGCTCGACATTCCTTGTGGCGCAGATTTGAACGAACGCGAGTTGCTGCGTTTAGCATCTTCATGGCCCCATTTGGAAAGGTTTGAGGTGGGCGAGGACCATGACTGGACAGCATCGAGCGCCATCACTCCCGGGGGATTCCTACAGTTGTTGGAAAAATGCAGGTCGCTCCGAGTGCTCTGCTTCATGTTTGACTGCTGTGGCTACACTGAAATTTCCCAAGGGCATCCATGGCGCGGCCTTACCATGCCGAAACACACGTTCATTCACCTCCTTAATTCCCCCATCGAAGAAGATTCTATCGAGGCTCTCGGTGTTTTCTTTCATGTCGCTCCCTACCCAGATTTCAATCTGACCACTCACTGGAATAATCGCTATTTCCGGGGCAGCGAACGCCGACCTCAGGAACTTTGTGATCTATATTACGATCGGTGGGTGAAGGCTCGCTCAATTGCTTATGATCTTTGGAAAGAAAGGAGGGACTTGAGACGCTCCCTGGAGACACAATTCTCGTGGCGCCAGTCACAGTGACCAGGATTTACGTTAGAAATCGATTCCCTGATGAGATGGTGACTTCACTACTATTCGTCCTCGTCTGACAGAAATTTTACGAACTGTACTATTACGCCAACTGGTCGAGATAAGACTATGTAAGGTTGATATTTCCTGTATGCGTTCGAGAACAAAAGGGAGTCACGGAATTGAACTTTCCGAACATCCGAGCATGTGTCTGACACATTGAACAAACGCGAGCAAGAACGCGAGTTACATCTTCGTGGCGTCATTTGGAAAAGTTTGAGGTGGGCGATGAATATGGCTGGCCGGAATCGAGCGCCATCATTCCCGGGGGATTATTACCGCTGTTGGAAAGAAGCAGGTCGCTCCGAGTGCTCTACTTCATGTTTGACTGCCGTGACTACTCTGAAATCCCCCCTTGAAGGTCACCCATGACGATGCCTTACCATGCCGAAACGCTCGTCCATTCACCTCCTTAATTCCCCCATCGAGGAAGAATCTATGGAAGCCCCCTGTGTTTTCTTTCATGTTGCTCCCTACCCAGATTTCAGTCTGACTACCCACTGGGACGATCACTTTTTCCAAGACAGTGAACGAACTCAGTCAGTGTTTTGTGATCTGTATTATGATCGGTGGGCACACGTTCGCACACTTACTCGTAATGTTTGGCAGGAGAGGAGGGACTTGAGACGCTCCCTGGAGACACGATCCTCGTGGCACCAGTCACAGTGACCTGGCCATACATTAGCAATTGATCTCCTGATGAAACGGTGACTTCACTACTATTCGTCCTTGTCTGATAGAAAATGTATGAACTTTACTGTTACGCCAACTGGTCCGGACAAGACCATGTAGTTGATATTTTTACATGAGAATACATGTATTGCTCCAGTCAGACTAACGACCGGCATGGTAGTTGTCTCCTGCGCAAGCGGCGCCATGTAGACCTGGTACCGAATTCGGGTAGGCATGAGGTCGCGCAGGAAATGGCGTACTCGCACTGCTGGAGGGTTCTCCATAGAGGCGAAGCAAACGTCCCATCGCTCTCGACGTTTGGTTTTCAAATCCACTGCCCGACACCTTGGTCGGGGGTTGCTCTCTGGTTTCTCGACAAAGATAGCAGTACCAATTTTGATGATCGGAGTGATGTTATCGTTATCAGCGTTGTGTATGAAGGAAAAGATCACCCGGGCAAACGGACCGATAAGGCCGGGTGACCAGTTTTGACTTGTTTACATCTGGAGTGCATTGTAAATTTTTGGATATACGACAATCGTAGCGTATTCGTTTATCGTCGAGGTTCACAAGATCAAGATCAGCGTTCAAGCCAGCCACGGAGGGTGAATAAATGGCATACGGTACGTTCCCATCTTCTTTCACCTTTTGCTCGGAAAATAAACTAGTGTCACCCACCCAGGCGCATCAGGTAATCGCGGTGGATTTGGAGGGAGAGGCGGCGGTGGCCGGGGCGGAGGTGGTGCTGGACGTGGCGCTCCGAGAGGGGGTGGCCGGGGCGGTGGTCGTGGTGCATCTTCCAGGGTCCTCCTTTCCGAGTCTTGGATCTTACTTGCGACATAGGTGGCGGCATACGCGGCGGTGGTGTCCAAGGTCGCGGCCGAGGCGGTGTAGGTCGGGGCTTCGCCGGCGGTCGAGGCGCACGTGGAGGTGGACGCGGAGGTGCGAGAGGCGGGGCCAAAGTCATCCTCGAGCCGCACCGACACCCTGGGATTTTCATCGCCAAAGGAAAGGATCACTTGTTGGTCACGAAGAACCTCGTTCCGGGGGAGAGCGTGTATGGGGAGAAACGGATTACGATCGAGGGCGCAGTGGAGGATACCAAGGTGGAGTATCGGGTGTGGAACCCGTTCCGGAGTAAGTTGGCCGCGGGTGTACTGGGTGGGATGGATGATATCTTCATTGCGCCGGGGAAGAAGGTGTTGTATTTGGGTGCTGCGAGCGGTACGAGTGTGAGCCATGTCGCAGACATCGTTGGTCCTGTGCGTATTTTCGTCGCGTTGTCGCCCGTATTGCTGAAGGTCCCTTTGCGCTCCTTAGGAGGGTGTTGTATATGCAGTCGAGTTCTCACCACGGTCAGGTCGAGACCTGATTAACATGGCCAAAAAACGGACGAACGTCATCCGTGAGTGGACGCCATTTCGTCCAAGTCAATCTACTGAGAAATGGGACAACAGCCATCGTCGAGGATGCTCGTCTACCAAACAGGTATCGCATGCTCATCTCGACTGTTGACGTGATCTTCGCAGATGTCGCCCAGCCAGATCAAGCGCGTATTGTCATTCACAATGCGCAATATTTCCTCAAGGATGGCGGTCATATCGTCATCTCTATCAAAGCGAGCTGCGTCGACTCGACGATCGCACCATCTGCCGTGTTTACACAAGAGGTGCAGACTCTGAGAGCCAACAAACTCAAGCCTATTGCTCAAATCACGTTGGAACCGTATGAACGTGACCATGCGATGGTGACTGGTAAGCACTTCGTATTCCCTGGATTGCGGCGGATGGTTGATTCCGTACGCAGCTCAGTACCTACGCCACCAGTAGGACTTTGATCTTTGTTATATAAAAATGCTGCTGTTCTGTCAGTTCATACAAAATGTTGTCTGTCTCTCTCGTTACGCCATAGCCTTTTCTGCCTTGCTAGGTAGCAATTCAGATATGGCAACAGTCCCAAAATACTCCACGTGTATTCTTTTGTGCCAAACGTCCGACGTATTACTGTTCAACCTACGCCAATTCCATCCACTCTGTAGAAAGGCTTCACGAGCCTCACACGAGGTGGAGAAAACCCAGCAAATAGCTGATGACACCACCTCAAGTCGAAATAAACTTTGGTACACCACCCGGCACAACGCCGCGAACGTCATCCGACTTTGAGGAAATTTCGTATCCTTTTCAACACACACAACCACATTCTTGGGCTACCTCGACTACTCGGCACGAAGAGACTTTGCCTCTGCACTACATGGTCGAGGACACGTCAGCGAGACGACGCATTGCAAGAGGGCCAGGGAGTAGCGGGGGGTTTATGAGTGAGGATGAACAGGAAATGCAGACGCGGTACGACGACGAAGGAAAGGATGTGTATTCCAAGCAGAGACTCGCAACTGGTCGGGTCAATAGCGGGCGGATACACAAGCCGTATTCACCGCCGCCCACGTCCATCGTACGTCCCGTCTCCGCAGCACACCCTCCTGTTGACTGATGAGCGTCCATACCATTCGACCACTAGACCGAATTCATCCAACAAAACTCCGAACACGTTCCACCTGCGATATACACCCTCCTCTCCTGCTGGACACGCTTTCATAAAATCGGGCTCGCAAACTTGGTGGTCTGGGACGAGGCCCACTTTGGCAAGTTTGGGTCGCACTACCTCAAACGCGAGTTTTATTTCGACGTTCACCCCCCGTTGGGTAAGATGCTCGTCGGGCTCGCTGGTCTCTTGACGGGTTATGACGGCGGCTTCGAGTTCAAGAGCGGCGAGGCGTATCCCGACAGTGTACCCTATGTGGCCATGCGCGTGATGATGGCGATGTACGGTGTTGCGCTTGTACCCCTCGGGTGGTATACCGCCGTTGAGCTGGGCATGAGCTCGTGGGCGTGTCATTTGGTTGCACTCATGGTGTTGTGTGGTATGTCGTGTGTGTTCTCTCTGGCATGTTTACTGACATGATTTCTTCAGACGTTGCATGGCTATGTATTTCGCGGTTTATTCTCCTAGATTCGATGTTGCTATTCTTTACCTTCACCACGGTCTTTTTCCTCACTAAATTCCATAACCAACAATTTCAGTGAGCCGGTTGTGTCTTTTGTATGGATCATTCACAAGAACTCATGCATGTGCCGCATAGCTCGTTCTCTTTCGACTGGTGGATGTGGCTTACCCTGACAGGCATCTCAATTGGTTGTGTGACAAGGTGAGTTGGTTCACATTGCGTTTGTAGTAGTCCGGCGCTCATCCTCGACCGCTCAGCGTGAAGTGGGTTGGATTCTTTGTCACCGCCGTCGTTGGTTTATATACAATCGAGGACCTCTGGGACAAGTTTGGCGATTTGCGCATGTCTACCGTAAGGCGGCGCAGCGCATATAGTCCACCAATTCCCACTAACGTCCTTTTTCGCAGCGTGATCAACTACGCCACTGGGCAGCACGGGTTCTCTGTCTGATCGTCCTTCCCATTCTCGTCTACATGACTTGCTTCCAAATACACTTTCTCATCTTGAACCACACAGGTCCTGGCGATGCACAGATGAGCTCGCTTTTTCAGGCACACCTCGTCGGGAACGACTTTTACAAGAACCCGCTTGGTTCGTACCATATCGTGGTTCGATGGCTTGATTGTGCTTACGGAACAACACATGTTAGAGATCGCCTACGGTTCCAAAATCACGCTCAAAAACATGGGCTGGGGTGGTGGCTTGCTTCACTCGCACATTCAATCATACCCGCTTGGTTCTACGCAACAGCAAGTGACTTGTTATCACTACAAGGACGACAACAATCATTGGATCGTGCTTCCGACTTGGGAAGAGCCCGAATATAACCCGAATATTCCGCTCAAGTATATTGGCCACGGCGATGTCGTGCGACTCCAGCACGCACCGACGACACGGAACCTCCACTCACACCCCATTCCAGCGCCCGTTACCAAACTCAACCATGAAGTTTCTTGCTATGGTAACGCGACCATCGGAGACGCGTATGACAATTGGGTGGTCGAAGTTGTGGACGATCTCAGTCAAGGCAGCCGTGCCCATGTCACCCGCGTGCATTCACTTACGACGAGACTGCGGTTCCGACACCAGGCGCTTGGATGTTATCTGTCCGCCGCGAATGCTGTCTTGCCGGAATGGGGTTTCAAACAAGTCGAAACCAGCTGCGTTCCATCAAATGATCCGAGCGATTCGCATACATACTGGAACGTGGAGAGCCACTGGAATGATCGACGTGCGTGTGGCGTGCTCCTGGTGGGGTATCCTTGTTCTGACGCTCTTCTTTCAGTTCCCCCAGGCAATATGAAACTATACAGGTCGTCGTTCCTGCGCGACTTTTGGCATCTGAACGTGGCGATGATGACGTCCAATAATGCGCTCGTACCGAATCCGGACAAGGAGGATATCTTGGCGTCGAATCCGACGGACTGGCCGTTCATGCGGTTGGGTTTGCGGATGTGTGGGTGGGGCGACAGCCAGGCGAAATACTATCTTTTGGGAACACCGATCATCTGGTGGGGTGGTTCTGCGAGCATCGTTGGGTCCCTCTTGTTACTGGGATTTTATCTATTCCGTCAACAACGTAAATATGTCGACATGGACGCGCGTGAGTGGTTTCATTGTTTAGTGCCTGTATGCATCTTATTGACGAGGATGACAGATGTGTGGGGTCACTTTTTGTACGTGGGAAAGATTGCGTTTTATGGCTGGTTCTTACATTACGGTGCGTGGTGAGAGGTTTGTGGTTCAGTTGTATCTGACGGATGCACTCGACAGTGCCGTTCTTTATCATGGGCCGGGTGACCTACATCCATCACTACGTGCGTACTCCACCTCTGCTCTTTATCCGTGTCCCTCGTTGAGACCCCTCTCGACAGCTCCCGACGTTGTACTTCTCGGTATTAATGTTTGCCCACATCCTCGATCACTGTATTTTCTCGGCGCGGTGGAAGGACCGTACCAAGCGCGTCGCGTTTGGTGTCGTGGCCTTTTTGATCGTGGCCAACTTTTGGTGGTTTAGAGGGGTTGCGTGGGGGATCGAGGGCCCGATCAACGACCATTGGGGGTTGTTGTGGAGAAAGGTGCGTGTTTTCCGTTCTTGACTTGCTCCTGGTGCTGATGGTCTTTGGGACAGACGTGGAACATTTATAATGCATGAGGGCATACTACACTAGTTGGATTGGACGGACAGGATGGCGTGTAGTGACTCGATTTGTTTGCCCTGACTTGCAATGTCATACTGGTTGGATTATACTATAGAATTTTTGTCATCATGGAGCCCGTTTGTTTTGGTGCTTGGCTTCTAGAGTAGTACCTCCTGAGGGGTCTCCATAAAAGGAATACCAAATATGTTGCTTTATAATTACCCAATTCGCGCAGCGTGCTCACGGTGCGGCGGTGCGGCGAATAGCCCGCTTCCCTTTCAGTTCACCTTCGAATGCCCACTCCAATTACCCTCTGATTCACCCTTCGAATCCCAACGAAGAACGAACTTCAAAAGTGAAACGCATAACCCGCTCATCCAACTCATTCCGCTTTCCTGCACCCCCCGATAACGTCCAGGCGGGACAATGCACCTTGGCACACGTCAAGTCCCTAAAATCGACGGCTCTCATGGCGGTGGGCACTCATTTCCCTGTCTTCTTTGGCTTTGGATTGCGTGTTCGTTTGCTGACAGTCCTTTTCCCCCTTTAGCATTCATCGGGGTCGTAGTGGCATTGAGCGTCCTTATCGTCATTTGCTGTGCAGCGGTCTTTTGCCTTCTTCATCACCACGACCCGACGGACCAAGAACGTAACGCGCGCCGAGAGCGCTACCGACGCACCCGCGAGCAAACGCTAAATTCCAGTTCGAGTTTTGCCGGACCGTCGACGTCGACGCTCCGTTCGGGCTCGCTGGGCGACAAGGTGAAACAGGTGTGGCAGAGCACGACGGGTAGAGGGCGAGGGGGAGGGCGACGAGGTGGGCGCGGTTGGGTCCGTGCTGGGTCAGATGACGAATGGGCCTCTCATTCAGATCACGAAGGCGGGGGCGATCCCGATCTCGAAGTCGGGAGTCATTTGAGGTCTCTCCCCGTTCTCAAACAGGACACGGATACGCGCGGCGGTGCCGAGCGGGACGGCGTTCGCGTCGTCGAGTCGCCGATGTCGGACTCGACGAGCGGGTTTGTCCACGGATCGTATGGGTATATGTATACCGATCCGTATTCGAAAACGACGTCGGACGGGGCGTTGCAGCGGTCGCAGTCACCCTTGTCCTCCCCCGTATCGTCTCCGATGGAGAGTGGGAGCGTGGACGAGAGTCACGAGGGACACGCTCCCCGCGATGATTACCATCATCGTTCGACGATGTCCAACGGCTCCGTTTGGACGCAGGCAGGTTCCAAGTTTGTCGAAGATATATAATTGCATGGCGTGTCTGACTCGAGGTTTTTTTCCATCGACCTTTTTCTCTTGTGGTTGTGTTCATTCATCTTGTACGACATGAACGTGTAATTTTGGACACAGAGCTCTTCTTCCCTTTGTTGTGTTAGTTATTTGGACTACCGGCGTGCCCGGTCGTGTCTGTATCCTAGTCTGGTAACCAGACCGGTCTATGAGTCTGTATCCTATAGCGTGATTGATACGACTAAAATGGCTTTGCTTCACTTTTCGTTCGCATCCCACCACTTCCATCAAGACGTCCTTTAGGGGGAAAATCATATAGTTAAAATAAATGAATCATTCCTTAAGGTGGTGCGATGAATAAAACAGCGGAATCTAACTTTCAGTGCACCTACATCCTACTCGGATACTAGGGATGATGCTAATCACTATTGCATCCGACGGAACCTTTGAGACGAACGAAGGTCGACCCCTACCACGACGTGCTTGGGTCCATTATCACAACGGCCGGGTCAATATTTCAGACCTACCTAAATGTTGTATGAAATAATTCAAGTGATCGATCAGTTCCTACAGTGACATGGAAGAATGTGTCAACCTCGTTGGGAAACCATACGGCTACTGTCATAGGCAGCGCTGCGGTCTGTTTGATCTGTGCACGAACAAACTGCTGGATGACGTCCCTGATGAATCGCGTACTTCGGTAAGGAGTGCAAGTATGATCCTGATGGGCCGGCGGGGCTCCGACGGTGATAAGATTCCTGTTCCCTGCATCTGTCAGCCAGTAATCTAAGATCGTGACAAGACCGTGACAATCACCGTTGCAACATGCCAATGCAACGGGCTATGTCAATTGACGGGATGGTGAAATTCCAACGGTGTCCCATTCCGCCTCCGGGATAAATTACCGGGGAAATGTTTCAACGATCCCGAAGAAGACACTTGGGAACAGCAAGATCCTTGCTGAAAGGAGTAGAATCACATCAAGGTGCAAGAGGTGGGTGATACAGTTCACTCAGCACATGTAAAAACACATTCACCGATACTCAGCGCTCAGCTTCGACGCTACGTAGTAAGGGGCACCTATATGAACTAAGGTTTAAATCGTCCACAAACCACAAAAGGCCAGAGTTTTTATACAAATGATACCTGTACACACCGTGACAGCGGGTCAAGGAACGATCGGCCACGATCTGGTAGTCTGAAAATGGCAGGTTGCTATAGCCTGCATGCATATGCTCGTCACGTCTCGCCATGCGGAGGGTCAGGTACACAGAGGCATACCAGCACCGATGTTATACACATCACAATCGTGTCGGCGTGCTGAACCCCAACCATATGTTAGTAGCTGCCACACGGAACGAAATCAATTGGCGATGCGGAAACTGACCGGATTGGAAACCCGTGTTGGTTGAGTGCGAACTTCGATTGTGAGCCTGACTGTCGTGTCAGTCTATACAAACCAGGAAACATTTGTTGGTCTGGGTGCACTACAAACGCAACTAACATTAGTGGTGAGCTCTCAATCCCGTGACACTATGACCGATTTGTAGGTTCCCGGAAATGAGTGTGTGGATGAGATTACGAGGAGCGACATGATTATGCACACTATACTCTATCGCCTGGCTCTATCAGATTTGCACCCAGATTGTCTGGCAATGCCAGCGAAGGGTCCACTTGGCTCTTCAATTGACCACCAAACAAAACACCGCCATTGGCAGCACGGAACGCGTCAATGCGAGCCTCGACCTCGGGACGGAAATGACGCATGAGACCTTGAATTGGCCATGCAGCAGCGTCGCCAAGAGCACAAATTGTGCGCCCTTCTACTTGTTTGCTGTAAACAGCATTGGGTGACTTGTATCGAACAAGTGGATGAAAGCCTACGTGAGCTCAAGAAGCATATCAATTTCTCGACGGTGCGCGCGGCCTTCAACCATACGGTTCATCATGTTCATCATCCATGTGGTACCCTCACGACAGGGTGTGCATTGACCACAAGATTCATGTTTGTAGAACTAGAAAACCCGTCAACCAAGGGGCACGAGTAATCGCAGGAGAGACCTACTGAAGAGAATCGTGCAATAGCAGCAATGATGTCGGTGCTCTTGTCCATGACGATTACAGCGCCTGTACCCAAACCAGACTGTGCATCTTTGAGCGAGTCGTAGTCCATAAGCACCTCGGAACATTTGTCGATGGGTAATACAGGGACAGAGCATCCACCAGGGATGATCCCGAGTAGATTGTCCCAACCACCTCTGACGCCGCCGCAATGTCGCTCGATAAGTTCCTTGAGTGGGATACTCATCTCTTCCTCAACCACACACGGGTTGTTGACGTGGCCGCTGATACAAAAAAGTTTTGTACCCTGATTACGCTCCCGACCGAAACCAGCGAACCAGGCCCCCCCGCGTCGACAAATGGTGGGTGCAACAGCGACGGTCTCAACGTTTGCGACAGTTGTTGGGCAACCAAAGAGACCAACGTCAGCAGGGAATGGTGGTTTCAAACGGGGCTTTCCCTGTTTACCCTCGAGGGATTCGATAAGAGCCGTTTCCTCGCCGCAAATGTACGCGCCTGCTCCGCGGTGAACGTAAACGTCGAACGAGTAACCCGAACCACAGGCATTTTTGCCGAGTAAGCCGGCGCGATATGCCTCGGTAATAGCTTGTTGGAGATGGTTAGCCTCTTGGACGAACTCTCCACGAATATATATGTATGCCGCGCTCGCGTTCATCCCGCGACCAGCGACAAGACAGCCTTCGACAAGCTTGTGGGGATCACCACGAAGGATCTCACGATCTTTGCACGTTCCTGGTTCACCCTCGTCGGCATTAACTACAAGGTAGCGGGGACTAAAACAAAGTGAGCCTGGTAGAATACAGGTAGAGCAAGAAACATACCGCTTGTCCTTCTCCCAGCCGGGCTTGTTCATAAATGACCACTTGAGTCCGCTAGGGAAACCTGCGCCTCCGCGTCCTCTGAGTCCAGAGTCTTTGATGGTTTGGATGATCCAAGAGTCGCCTTTCAGAAGGACGTCTTTTGTCCGGTGCCAATCGCCGCGTGACTAGAGGGATAAATTTACTTTGTAGAACACGGCAAGAAATATCATATGAACTGACCAAAGCCCCCTTGAGACCATGATCGTGTCTGCAATAAGCGTTCGTGAAGATTCGGTCCTGGTCCTTCAGTCCGCCATAGCGACGGACAGGTGGGTCCGAAATCGTTGCAAGAGAGCGCCTGAGTGCTGGAGACTGTCTCTGTAAGAGAGCAGCTGATCTTGAGACCTTGAGCATCGTTGAGCTCGTCGTCGTCGTCGGTGAGCTCAAGAAGCCTGGAGTCGACCCCGGAAAATTCCGAGTCACGTGAGGGTGCAGTCACGCGACGACTTTCCTTTTGTGTGTAGACATATCTAAAATAGGAATGTAGCGGTGGCTCGCGTCTCCTTGTTCACGTCCGCCAAGTCAATTCTCTCTCCTGCACGCTCGTGCCTTCTTTCGGCGCTCGACGCTGGCGACGTAGACGAACTCATCGTCTTCTTGATTGGTACTTCGCTTGATGGATTCCTTAGCAACAAATGGCACGAGCCGGAGCGCCTTTGACATGGAGAAACAAAAGGCAGAGGCTCTAGCTGTTTTGAACGGACTCACGTCAAATGGCCATCTGGAACAGGAGCCTACTATGGAACAACTCGAAATGGAGCTCCCTGTCGTTCTCGATGGTCAGGTATCGCTTGGCGACCTGCTCTCCAGAGTCATGCAAGCGATCTACGCCGAACTATCCGAACTCGCAGAGACGTGAGTATGCACGAAGCTCCGCTGGGCTGTCCTTTGATACTTGGTGATTCAGGCTTCCGAACATGTCAGATGCCGCAAGAAAGCGAACGATCGCTGACTGGGTGGTCAAGACGAAGAAGCAAGTCGTAAAACTCTATGCCGTCACGAAATGGGCGCGCGATGCAGACACCGTTCAAAAGTGCATGGTAAGTCGCTCCAGGACGTCTCTAATTGGTGCAATCATTCATGCCAAGGTAGAACATCACCGCGTTCCTCATGAACCAGAACCAGCAATTCGAGGGCGTCATTGGTGGTCTCACTTATTCGAGGGAAAGTCTGGATCCCGCAAGGTGAGGCTACACATGTCGTTGTATTTGCTCATCACTTGACAATTTTCCAGACTTCGAAATCATGATCTTCTGACCTCCCTTGACGTGCTCACCTCGGGGACATATAAACGTCTTCCATCTGGGATCAAGGTCGCATTATGCCTCCCTGTATTTACCAAATGGACTCATGGTATTGAGTGCAGAAATCTATCATTCCCATTCCACCCTTGACCGACTCCGAGGTGATCAAAACATTGAGCCACATGGAGGAGATAATGCGGTACCGTCTTCGCATGACGGAAATAATACCCGTGGAGATGTCTCAACATCGAATCGGTACTGTCATACAATCCTTCTCTTCGTGTTGAGAACTCCATTTGAAACTCCTTTGTGATCCAGCGGGTGGTAGGGTACACTTCACCGTTCCGGGCTTGTTTGAAACCTCCGTTTGTATGCGTGGGGCAGAGAATGACGATGGCTGGTTCTTCGTTAACGTCAAGTTCCTCATCTCTATCGGGGGAGACATGAGTGGGGGTGATGGTATGTCTCATGCAACATGGATCTATTGACACTGAGCTCTGGCGACCCGTAGAGTTCCCCCAGGAGCCAGCTGGCGTACTTAAACGACACATCACGGACGAAGCAGATTCTCGCATGGCATGCTATCTGCCTCTACCTGAACCAGTGGACCTTCCTTCCGGTACTGAGGCCCCTGAAAGACCGAAACTACCTGAAGGAACGGTCGACGCACCCTTCGTCCGGTTGTACAACTTCCTACGTGAGTACGACTGCGCGAACTTGCGCCTTCGGCTCACGATGTGTAGAAATGATGTCACTCTCATACCAGCTTCAGATACTATGGTACCAGGTCAGTCTCTGACTATATGCATCACTTTGTAAAAAAATTCGTTGAACAAATTTTGTTTACAGGCAGTGAGGATGTGCTCTCTTGGATGGGGGCAGTATTTAAAAGTTGAGCTATCGAATGGTAATAAGACGCTTTCAGTCTCGTATTGGGTGTAAGTACTTCGGTCTTCTGACCTTGGGATCCGCTCAGACTGCTCCCAAGACGTCCTACTCCTACGGCTGTCCCGGGACGCGCACAGCCCCCCAGTCGTAACAAGCTGCCAGCGCAGGGAGGAACACTTACTATCTCGATCGTCGAGAATCGTGGGAGCCCCAAGGTTGGCGGTGGACCCGCGAGATCACCGGCAGCCCGTATGCTGTCTGAACTTCAGGTTAAAGCAAAGCTCGGGTCAGCGCGACCCTCGGATGAAGTCGAAGGACTCAAATTCGAGGTTAAGTGGGAGCCCATGAAAGGTGCGCTGGGCGTCCTCATCGACCAGGACGAAAGCATGGTGATTATCGGAGAACTCTTGGTGGTGAGTTTATGCGAACTTGGTGTAATGAAACCTAATGTGTGTCCTCTAGGAATCAAACAACCTCGATTTCGAGGCGATGCTACACAAGGTCGTCCATGCGCATGCCAGAGCCATCCTTAAAGTATTCCAGTGGCAACTTCAACGCGGTCCGACGCGCAATGTGTTTTCTCCTGACGGGAAAGTCGTTTTGGACTCTCACGGTCCGTATTGTTGATTCGTCTGCGAGGGGATATCTGAATCTGAATCTTTATGTAGGCGGGTACCACGTCCTTCGTGTCCATCTCTGTGCGGACGAGGTCGTCCTCGTTTCAATCGACGTCAGAACCGGTCGCATGAACCTTCGGGATACAGGTGATCTCGCTGCTGCTTCCCGTGGGCCTCGGTTTGCGGTGATCTCGGACCGCTTGAACGACAATCCGGGCATGTTGCTCGGGGTCTTGGTAGGGCTGCGATCTAATGTAAGCTACAAAAACTCCAATTTACAAGACAGCTTGATGCGATATATTGCAACCGCACAGACGATCTTGGACCTCGTCGAGCAGAAGGCGAGCTACCTTGGCCTCCAAGTCTTCCGACACCGCAATTTCTTAAAGGAGGGTATGTGGACCTGCTTTCTCGCCCTCCCCCCTGTCCACCAACACACCTGCACATTCCTCAGAGTTACAAAAGTTGGGTCCGTTGGCAAGAGGCACAATGTACATTAAACTTTCCAACTTTCCGTCTCACTATCTCGTACTCGTGATCACCGAGGAAGATTTTCGCTATGCGCTCATCTCGGCCAAGGTGTTGCCAGATAGCATGTATGGTAACATGATTATGGAAGATATCGGATGGTTGGACATTCGACGTATACGAGGTGAGAAGGGACCACCCGAAGTTGTTATAGGACCGCGTGCGGAGGATCCTCAAGTGGGGCAAAAGCGGAAGCGCGATGTTGCCTCATCGGCGCGAAGCGCCCTGCGAATGCAAGACAGGTGGGTTTCACTGCACGAAGAGTTGCATGGCTTCTGTGTCTTATCCATCGCTAGCTTCCATTTGGAGACACAGACCCTCCGAGAACTCTATGCCTATTGTTGGTAAGTAATATCTGTCCTTGTGGTCGCTTGTCTCCAGCCTGTACGATGCATTCTCAGCGCGCGCGTTGCATATACCAAAGTCGAAGCCCAGTTCAAGCTCCGTGCCATTCCATACACGCACGTCAATCCTACGAGCGCACTTCCTCAATCTTCCGCCCTATCCTACATGCAGTCCTCCCTTGCCCGTTCCATCCCCGCCCTCTGCGTTCAATCGTCCGACATCCTTTCCGGCGCTCCGGCAGCCGAGGCAGCGATGCCCAACATTCGTGTCATACCACTCAACTGGTGGTCAGACAAGGGAGCTCAAGTCGTGACATGCGTCAAGCTTAAATATGTGCAACAGCCTGTCGGGAAGCGGGCTGCCGCCGGACGGAGTAGCAGCGATATCATTCGGCCGTCGAAGAGGATCATTTATGATGCTACAGAGGCGGTCGTGTCGTTCTTGTCGGAACAGGTGGATACATGTGTGGACGAGTTCCTCGAGGAATGGGCGAGGGTGTCCAAGATGGTGGTGATTGCCCGAGAGGGTGAGGCTCTTGGACACGCCTTTAAGAACGGTCCGTTTGCTAACAAAGATTTTTGATGCAGTTGCCCAGATGGCGAAAATAAAGAGATGGCGAGACGTCCGACTCCTTTCGTTCGATCTACAGACTGTCGAATTTGCCTACTCCTCGGCAAGTCATCCTCGTCCATGTTTTTTTCTACGTATCCTTAACGTTTGACGTCTCTCGTGCACACAGGACTATACAGTATTGATAAGCTGTACGGACCAACTTTCCCCTACTGGCGGTTCCTTCGAACTTCGTTTCTCGCGTTGCTCTCCATTACTTGCACCTTCGAATGCAAACACCCTCATGCCTCCTCCCCCAGTCACGTCTATACAACCCCACCTACGATCGAACCCGCACGAAGAAGCTGAACCATACCTCCGCCAGATCCTTCGGCACGGTCCCCTTGCACCGTCACTTCATCGTCTTGTAGGACTTCTTCGGGACACATTGCCCATCGCTGTCGAGCTTGATCGCCTCGCGGCTGGTACGAGAGACGAGCGGGTGTCAATCAGCCATGGGAGGGGCAAGCGGGTCAAGTTTGCCGAAGAACCATGGTTTGATACGGTCGTCAAGGGTATTGGATGGTGGCGGGTGTTGTACGGCGATCTTCGGTATGCGTCACTTCTTCCTGATCTTCTTCCGAATCCCTCCCAAACATCGCACATCTGTGAACTCACCACGCGTTTCGTTTTACCAGACATGCGCTCGATTTAAGATTAATGACCAGTAAACGCATCGCGATTTTGGACGCCTCGTATTCGCTCTTCCAAGGCACGCCTTCACAGCCGGATTCGAGTTCTGGTCCGGACTCTTACTCGAATTTGGACCTGGAACGGATTGGGCTAGAGCCCATCCCAGATTTCCGTACGCTTGTCCTCGACGCCGTCCTCGCCACACGCCCACGCATCCCCGAAGGCGGGGTCGGAGGACGACGCATCGCCCCGATCGACATGGGGGTCGTATGTGAGGGCAGCACGATCGGGCCTGTTATCCGAGCGTTGCACGACCGGGTGTTGAAGAAACTCGGAGGGGGTGGGTGATGATCTATAGGCGTCGGATGGTGGGGCGAGGAGAGGAGGGTCCGTGCCTTTTTTTCGTGTGATTTTCGTTTTCGACTTTTTTTTATCGCTGCTGCTGTTTATGCATACCAGGGAACGATGTCCATTTGGAAAGAGCTATTGATGGCGTCATTGGCGTGTGAGAGGACCCTGAGCGGGTGGGCTGAGCCAACGATGGTAAGATCGAATTGCGTAGACCAGCTGATAAGCATCCTCTATGACCCTTTAAGTGTCGGGAAATTTTGGATCACGGCAGAAAAACCTGAAAAAAAGACCGGAAGTCTGGGGTGATTGTGAAAGCATGCTAGCAAGTAACGGCTCGATCCAGATGTGTCACCTAGTTTGACGCGTCGGGCCGTGCATTGCCCGATGTTGTACTCGCATGTGCGTGTACATCTATATTGCTGGCAATACACTTTATCTTTTTTGTCAGGTTGTGACCAACGTTCCTGCCGACGGAGTACAGCCTTTTATCTACCGGTGGACGCGAACACAGCAAGGTCCTCCAATCTTTGGACTTGCCGCATCGAGACAAGTGATTCAGCTTAAAGACGTTCGTGCTCTTTCGGAATCAATTTTCTCGAGTCTGGCCGCGTGGTGCCATGGGTATCGATTCGCGCTGGGCATGACACCCCTCCGATCCTAACCAATTCCAATAGTATGGACTCTCGGCCTATATTCCTTGTCCCCCTTTCCCACCATCCCATATCCTGTTGCCACTGAATACATTTGTGCAATGGGAGAATAATACCTCCCTTCTCTATATTTCTGTCTTCTGCACCTGTTGTAAATCTATGTCTGCCCACTAGCCATGGTAATGTGCTCATCAAGCTATAATGTCAGAGTCCTACTAGTACCTGGACCCGAAAGGTCCAGGCCTGACTTTCAAAACTGTGTGGTGCCAACCTCGTACCCAAAAAAAAATAATGCCGACGATACCGACGGATTGAATGCTTGTATTTTCCTTCGTATTTTCAGATTAATATTATGAACACATCTTGATTTCCTCCATGTTCTAATCTGTAGCGGTGACAATCAGTACGGGTACACTCCTTGCGGGTCCAGGGGGCCCAGAGGGCCATGGAATAACACAAGATTTCTTTTTTTGTCATACCCGTCGGAGTGCCACCACTTGTCGCAAACTGCTGCAACTCCCTTTTGTGTAAGTCATTTCCGCAGCGGAGCCATCGAGTGGTAACGTTACCTGTAACCACGATGCTTCGCGATCGGTAAATATCCACTCACCGCGTGATCCTCGCTTTTAAAACTGCTGGGCACCGCGCAGGACTGCATCCGTGACCCGTTCTCGGCCATGTCTCAGGTGTAGCCATTTTCCGCAGAAATGGCTGTGGTAGAACCATCGAATGATAACGTTACCAACTGCAATATTCCGATATTCGGTAGTTACATATCTGCTCATAACGAGGCCACGCGTGATTCTCGTTTTTAAAATTGCTGGACAATCCCCGGGACTCATCCATGACTTTTGCGTCCATTGCATCTTTCGCTGGGCTATCTCTGCGGAATGCGCTTGGTGTTCCATCAACCAAAATTCCTATCGACAACGTCATCTTTGTATCGTATGTCCTCCCTCCGCTGGTTTGCTACTTGGTAGCAGCGCTGTTGGCTGTCACGCCTCAGACTCGTACTCTCCGTGTCTCATTGTGGCCTCTCATTGCGTTGTTAGCATTGCGTGCAGCACTTTCCGTGGACATGTCACTCGGCAAGCCCGAACAGAAATTCTTGAACATTGACCTAGTGGTAAGTGTCTTTCGACGCAAAACCTCATTAAACGTCCCCAGAGGCCGACTCACACAATTTTCCCCCCAGCTCTTCATGTTTTCTATTGCTACCCGTACCCTTGGCTGGACATTACCAAAAGAACCACTCGTGCGACATCTCCGTCCTGCGAATAGTGCTCCGTCAACCATCATGGACGCCCTTGACCTCGCCTCCAACTTTCGTGGTCATGGCTGGGAATGGTCAGGTGGATTGTATGTTCCACGCCAAACACGGCCAGCTAATCGCGCAGCATTCGCCTTCTCTACATTCCTTTCTGCGATTGCACATGCCTTGATATGCGGTGCCCTCCATCGAGCAATCCTGACGTTGGCACCTGTGGGAGGCGGACCCATCCCTGAAGGATCGACTATTTTCGATGAGACACTCCCTTTCCTAGTGCGTTGCCTCCGAGCGACCATCATTTCAACTTTGGCTGGTTTCGCGATCTGCGCCATCGTACAGATGAGTTACGACCTCGGTACCATAGCTGCCGTCCTTGTACTTGGACAAGACCCCACCCAATGGCCTCCTGTACTCGACGCCCCCTGGCTCGCTACATCACTGAGTGACTTCTGGGGCCGCAGGTGGCACCAGATGTTGCGCCAGACATTCCTCCTCCTAGGTGGTTATCCACTTTCCTTGCTCCTTGGCCGCACGGGCATCGTCATTGGGGCATTCCTTTCATCGGGGGTCGTGCACCACATAACGATGGTCGCGCTCGGTAATCCGACGGAAAGTTGGAGGATGCTCGTTGGGTTTGGGATGATGGCTCCGGGTATCCTTGCGGAACGGGCGTTTCAGCAGTTGACAGGCCGACGGGTGGGTGGGATAGCAGGGTGGGTCTGGACGATGGGGTGGGTCCTTCTGTGGGGTAATCTGATCGTTGAAGAGTTCGCAAGAGCGGGCATGTTCGGCTGCGCGGGCTTTGTTGACAGCCCGCTGCCGGTGCGGATACCAGTGGAGCATTTGGTGATAGATTTCGACGGCTGGTTGCATACCATCTAACGAGGAACTGAAACTCTCTTGTCATTTCGGGTTCTTGGTAGCTGGATATGACCCTTGATCGCAAAGGATGCGAATATCGTCGCATATAATTGGAACACTTGAAACACGGTGTATACCTTCCCGAGGACCTGACAATCCCGCGCCGGTTCCACGCGACCGTGAATTCAGGGGTAGCCGAGGACTAAGTACATGTACCTGCCTACCTCCATCTCGTGAACGCCCACCGAGGGAGGTGAAAACATCGATTGAGAGTGTCCAGATCTGGAGGTCAGCGCCGTTGCTCCTACGAATCAGTGACACGGGGAATAATTTCGAGCGTTCCGGTCATTGTGAACAGGGTATCCCGAGTCTGGCAGCTGGTATTGACGTCCGGGAGCAGTGAGGGAATGCATGAGTTCGTCGTTGATGTGTTCTACTTGCCCAGTGACCTCGCACAGTAATTGCATATTAAATTCCTTGCTTGATAGGTGCATGCCGCTATAACAAATGTTCGTCGCAGAGCATGAGAATGGTCTCGCTATCGGAGCTGCGTTGCATGAGGACGGCGATTGCCGCAGGGCGTGGCTCTTCTCACCGCGCAGGTCGTGTACATCGGCCCCCTACTCCAAACCCCTCCTATGAGTTCATCTCTGCAGTGCGACCTGCCACTGGGACCCCTGTCCGCCCTGTGCCGAACGCATCGAACGCACCTGTCTATCGCTGCGGTGCTATAAAGCACAAGATGCCCGCAGACGCTGAGCGAGTGTTACTCCCTGGAAGTTCGTCAGATGAATGAGCGACACCACGCGCTCGAATCGACGCGCTCGGGATCGAATGGACATGGCGAAGGCATCCGGGAAGGTGGACGAGAGCAAGCGCGGTGTCAACAGGCAAAACGGACTGGGAGGCATGCAAGTATCAATAGGACCCATTCTGACGAAAAACCACACGGAAAGCTTTCCGTGCGTACTCGTTCAGAACCGATGATCGTCCGTGACGACGTATTTGGTATCGTCATCGCTTTTCTGAGACGCCCCGGACACAGCAAGCACGGGACAATCACGATGTCCCGCCGACATGGCACGTCGCACCATGTTTCTCCTGGTCCCAGCAACATACCACCTGGATGCCAATCACCGCACACGGCGGTCTGGCTGTGCACAGTGCACACGAACAACGGTGTTGCGATATTACGCGGCGGTAAAAAGAAAAAGGGTCGCGCATCGACAAACAAAAGCACCTATATCGCAACACCATCAAATGATCATCAAATACGAATGACTCGGACACGCGAGAGGTGACAGAGGGCGGTGCATACATGCAGGCGTGCCAGTGGCGCGTCGGGAGATTTCTTGATGTGACTGCCCGGCTTCCGACGCGAACCGGGTACTAATGCCCGTTTTCCCCGCACACGGAGGACAGCTGGGGCCCGGATGACAAGGCAATCACTGTGATGCATAGGCGTGTCTGCACCGAATCCGCGAACACGGCTGTACACACAAACAGTGATCCCGCGATACGCGGCGGTAAAAAAAAGGGTAGCGCCATCGGCAGGCAAAAGCACCTGTAAATGATCAACTGACATGCAAAAGGGGACTGAGGGCGTGCATACATGTAGTGTGCGGCACGGCCTGGCGCCGATACGCGGAGGAGTCACGTCCAAAGAGCTTTATGGTAGCCTGCTCTATGGACCATCCATATGTCGAACAACTCACATGCATAACCAATGCCACTGCAATTACCGTCCCAGGAAAGCTCGTGGAATTTCGGACAAGGATACAGCACCAATGGCATACATTAAAAGAAAAAGAAACCTGCGCACCTCCACACCCCTGGAATGCGACGTCCCACCTCGGCTCGTAGAAGAAAAAGGTCTAGCGACCGGCCGCGGGCACGCCACGACGTGGTCGACCACCCCCCCTTCGACCGTACCCTCCCCACCCACCGACATACGCACCCGGTCCCATCAACCCAACACCTCCAGGTTCCCCAAATGTCGCCACATTCTTCTCCCGCTCCTCCTCTCTTCGGTTCCGTCCCCCTCCACCCCGTCGTCCCCCTCCACCCCTCGAAGGCGGTGGCGCAGCCTGCGTCGACGACGACAACGAATCGAAAAAGGACTTTTGTGGGTTATAAGCCTGGTCTTTCTCGTCTTCCTCCTGGATCGGCGTATCCGCCCCTCCCTCAGACGTCGCACCTTCGCCTTCCGGGGTGTCCTTGCTCTTCTTGGGCATGATGGCAGACTTGTCAAAACGTGCATTGGAACTCTGGAAATCAAAGTCTGTCGTCGGTACTTTGAGTTCGCTTCCCTTCACGGTTGGTCCATGGCCATGATGTCCACGACGACCTCCTCTGCCAATGGGTCCGTTCGTCCCACGCAAGTCCCCGATCGCACGCTCAACAGACTCGAGGGATGCGGCAGCCGTTTGTACAGAGTTAGGAGGGCGGCGTCCATTGGCACTCGTGCTTGGAACATCACCCGGAGGAACGACCGCGACTTGCGGCGGTTGGGGTACCTCTGGGACGATGTGTGGCTGCTGTGGGTACGGCACTGGGACTGGTGGCGGTTGTTGCGGAGGTGGCGGCTGAGGGACCGCCTGTTGTGGATATGGGGAACCATATGGCGGATACTGGGGTGGTCCCATCCCAGGTGCGGATGCCTAACGCCACGCGTCAGCGTAACAGCCAGGGACGTACAAGTCGGGATGAACGTGTCAGAAGGAAGGCAACGGAAGTATCCACACGATTTTTATGCGCTCTCGGATACACGAGTCGCTTGACTCTTTTTTACATCCGTAATACTTCATCACACACGGGGTGGCCCGATACCAGTGAAATAAAAGAGACAGAGACACGCACCCCTAGCACGGCAGGATCATCATGCACGCTACGGCGCGGCGGGGGTTCGTCAACGGCCAAATCTTTCACTTCAGAAGCGCGAAAGATGATGTATTGGTACGGTTCTTGAACCGGGGGAATAAACTCGGCGGGAGGTCTGTCGCACGTAATCAGCACTGTATGCGGCGCATATGAACAGCGAATGCGTGTCAGCAGGAAGGCAACGGAATAATCCACACGAATAAATGCGCTCTCGGACGTGCGAGCATAGGCTCGTTTATTTACATCCGTCATGTTTCATCTTTTTTTTGCGCAGACAACGAGACAAAAAGGTCAAAAGGGACTCACTTTCGCGACTCTGTACCCATAGAGAACACTAGAGGTGGTATACGAGTCAGGACGACATTTGCAAGACGGGGCGTGCACACGCATACCATTCGAAAGCTGAATCGTTGAAGCGGCTGGATCAATACCAGCGAGAATGCCCCGGTATCGAACATCAGAGTGGGAAATGAGCGATATAGGTTTTCTGTACACGTCGTCAGAGACGATGTGCACAATGAAAAAAAGAAAGGCAGGCGTACCCGATAAAACTAAGGGCCATGGTTGTCAAGAAACGCGCAAGGGGATGAAAGAAAGGCTGATGCCGACCTTTGGCGACACCGCCTATGATGTGGGCAAGATGTTCCGGCTCCGCTTTAATTCAAACCATACCTCGGCATCATGGCAGATTAGACCACCCTGCCTGATAAGTTAGGACGCAAGGTGTCCGCTAGTTCTAACACCTTCTGTGACGGCAAGCACCCAGCTTTATGACATGAACGACTACGTGTCCATGGAGGCGTACAACGATGATGGCAATAATACAGCGCGGCCTGCGACCAAGTAAAATATATGCACATCGTAAAAGCGCTGCCACATCACGGACATTATTAAACAATGCAAACGTAAACTGTCCTGTGCGAAAGAAGAGAGGAGTGGGAGGCGGGGGGAGAATTAAATTACACGTGTATGTGATGAAATGAAAGACGGACATGGACCGAGTGGAGCTGGGGAATGGAGAGGTAGTGGGAAATGGAGTTGGTTCGCGCAGCTACGGTCGCTCGAGATGTCCAACGATTCCTTCGGTGTCAGCGTCCTTTTGTCGTCCGTCTCCAGTTGCAATGACCACACCGCTCAAATGCGGATCAATCGGGTCTGATGGCGGACCAGACCCCGGTGTGGACGTCGGCGTAGATGTCGTCGCCGTGGTCGAATCCACAGGATTGAAATTGCGAAAGGGGGAGGGCACGACGAGCGAACGATGAAAACGCGCGCGGAATTCGTTGGCGTGAGGTGACGGTTGTTCACCAAAACCATTGGCCGAGGGGTCGTTCATATCTGGAAAAGGGGGTGCAGACGGTCCCGCCATCGACCCATCCGCAGCCTTTGCCGCAGTAGCCTGCTGTGCAAAGTGCATACGCCGCTACCAACACGTGGCATTGAGTCCACGATACCCTCCGAAAACAAGCAACGCACCTGATGATCCCACTGGTCGAACGCATCCGCGATGATGGGCTCCAACGCAGCGAGATCCTCGGCCGTGAGGGACAGCGCCCGAAGCAACTGCTGCTTCAGCAGCGTCGTACACGAGAATGAAAACAACAACGTCGACGCGAAACTCTGCCCACCCGTCACCGGCTGCTGAGGGAAGGACGGGTCCTGTGGATTCATCGGGTGCGGACCCATCTCGTGTGGCAAGACCTGATACTCGTTTTGCCCGTTCACGCGAAACTGAACCTCTTCGATGCCGGGTAACATCTCGCTCGACATGTCTAGACCGAGTTCTCTCATTTTGCGTTGTTTCACGAGGCTGCGGTGTTTTCTTTGTCGTTCTCGCGCGGCGGCGCGTACGCGTTCCCTGCGTGCGAGCTCCTCTGGAGAGAGCTCCTGACCGGTAAAGGCTTGAGGGGGCGGCTGTGGTGGCTGGGGTTGTGGGGGAGGTGGAGGTTCGGTCGGCTGTGGGTAGGACATTGCAGCATTCAAGTTATTGACATGACGGTCACGCTCTCGCTTTCTTCGTTGCCTTTCTGCAGCTTTCTCCCTTTTTTGTCTCTGGGCAGGTGTTTCATTCTCTCTTGAGCCTCGCCTGCGCGAGGACGATACGGGCGACAAAGTGCTTTGGGAAGGGTTGTGGTGGGCAACCGGATCCATCGCATTCATATCCACCCGGCTTTAAATTCTTGGTTCAGAAGTCGGGTGGTGTGACGGGGTCGTTACGGCGGCGGGGGAGTGACGGAGGTCGTGACAGAGAGTGACCAACGGTGTGAACAAACCACCCCTTCATTGCATGTGGCGTGAGAAAGTATAATTATTTAGCCTTCTAATTAAATATATACCCTCCCCTTCTGATCATACTTTCCCGTCCAGGTCCAACGCCGATCCACTCTATCGGAGTGCCAAGGAAGTTCTCGACAAATTCCACGTATTTCTGACAATTGTCCGGCAGATCTTCGTAGCTGGCCGCAGACGTGATCGGCCGTTGCCAGCCAGGAAGGGTATCGTACACAACTTCCACTTTCGACAGCACCTCCAGATCAGCTACCGACCAGATTTAGGTCCGTTCCTCAAACATGTCTTGATACGTACCAGGGAAATGGGAAAGCGTCTTTCCGTCCAAGGTATACTTGACGGCCACCTTGATCTTCGGAAGGGTTTCCAAAACGTCCAGTTTCGTCAAGTTTAGTGTGTCGTAGCCATTGATAAGGCAGGAATGCTTCATGACGACCAGATCAAGCCAGCCAGCACGGCGGCGACGTCCAGTCGTCGTGCCGTACTCTCGACCAACTTCTTGAAGGTGTACACCAATGTCCTATCAACGGGGTCAGAAGTGAGGTGGTGAAACGTGTGAATCGACCCACGTTGAGCTGTTCGGTTGGGAACGGGCCACCACCAACACGAGTGGTATACGCCTTGATGACGCCTATCGTAGTTCCGATGGCCTTTGGAGGGATCCCGAGGCCAGTGCAAACACCACCAATCGTGGTCGAGGAGGATGTCACATAAGGATACGTCCCAAAGTCGAGGTCGAGCATCAGCGCATTGGCGCCCTCAACAAGAACGTTTTTCTGTGCTGCCAGAGCACCATGAATATAGGCCACGCTGTCTACGACGAACGGTTTTAATCGTTCAGCCAGGTGCTGCAGGGAAGCGAGCTTGTCAGTGACCATGGTTTACACCTTCGTGCGGTGCTTACCTTGTACCGTTCAATCTCGCCTTCTGTATCATATTCGAAGTGGCCATAGCGTTTAAAGCGACCCTCTACGATCCTGCGGAATTTGTCCGCAAATGTATTATGATCAAACAAATGGTGTACACGGAGACCAGAGCGTGACGCTTTGCCAGAATACGCAGGGCCGATGCCCTTCTTGGTAGTCCCGATGCTGTCGCAACATTAGATTGACGCCGGGGAGTGATAAGGACGATCAGACCTGGAACCACCCAGTTCCACCTCTTTCAAACCATCGACGATCTGGTGAAAGTCGAAAACAAGCTGGGCTCTATCGGAAACAAATATCCGATCAGAGCATCGGAGGCCTGCATAACGTCAGACAGCATGCTGGATCACACCATCCTTTCTCACCTTTCTCCTCTAGAGCGTCGAGCTCTTCAAAGAACGAAGGGAGATGAATCACCACACCATTTCCGATGAGTCCAATACATTCAGGGTTGACGAGACCTACACACCAATCGATTACCATTCGAAGACTGATCGATATCACGGCAACCATGATACACACCACTCGGGAGTAAGTGAAAAGCAAAGGTCGTCGGGATCTTCTCTGGGCCGACCGGAGCGACGATTGTATGACCAGCGTTGTTACCGCCTGCACAGCGTGCGCAGACGTCGACTTGTGCAGAGAGGATGTCGACGAGTTTACCCTTGCCTTCGTCGCCCCATTGTGCGCCGAGAACAACGGTCACTGTACCAGGCATGAGTCTGGCGTCGAACGTCGAATCGGTGGGGTGAGAACGTACCGGGCATGGTCGGTTCCCACTATAAATGTTCTACCCAAAACGATCGGTGAAAGCCGTGGTAGAAAGAAAATCGGCCGAGTTGATGCGAGCTCCAAAACACAACTCGCTCCCAGATATCGCTTCCAAAAAAGGCAACCACACTAAGTAGCAGGCCTTCTTTGATCCAAGGCTACCAAGCATGCCGACCTTTCAGTCCAACTCATTGAATTCTTCTCCGTTACAGAGACGACTTAAACGACATCCTGCGCTGTTTGGACTACCATTCATACTCATCATGGTCGGCGCGTCATTTGGTCTCCAAGCTTTCACCCAAACACGTTACGACTTGCAGGACAAGAAAATCAGACAGGCAAGTTCACATCATGTCTATCGTACCTGCGTTTACCGTCGTCCTTATATCCTGCACAGCTGTCTCAAGAAGAAGCTCTCGGACTGGACAAGTCGAAGAAAAAGTTTGACATTCGAGAAGAGTATTATGTGCGTGTGTTGGTTTTCTACCGTATCGAGAAGTCTATCTCAGACGTTGCGTAGAAATTGAGTGCGACGGCTGAACAGGAATGGGAGCCAAAGAGAATTGCCCGGCCAAGAGATGTACCGGAGTGGGGTGTACCACCGACCCGACCCGACGTGTTCCCCGACCAACTTGTTCCCAAAGCCAAACAATGATCCAGCATCCAATGCGACGTATCGCCGGATTGACTTCGCACAAGCTGTTCGTCATTTTTTTGTGACTGCGGCTAGAGGTGTTGGGTGTGTTACGGCTGACGCCCCGTCGTCCTGTTCCCAGTGCCGGCTGCCAAGTAGGTATGTCTTTCCCAAGTTTACCTGTACGACGGTTACTTTATATGCTGTCATAGAGATGACCCCTCTTCCTCGTGCTCCGCAAGGTGATGTCGTGTGGAATAACCGGGTTTATTTATCTGTACGTAGGAATCAGGTTTCATTAACATTCTTATTCGGCCAGATGGGGCGTATTTATTTTGATGGATCATCAAACGAGGGCTTGAAATTTGAGGTTGCAAGCTTACTGCACTCTACGCGACGGTGACAATCTTTGACACTTGGCCAAGGAATTCCATCTGGATATCTTTCAAGTTTGCCTACACTGCGCATGGTATCGTAAATTAAATTTGCGTGGGTCGCCGCACCGTGCACCAGAGTGGGTGCGCCCCTGCATTCTACGTCTGTGCTTTGATTCATTACCAGTCGTATTGCTTCAATTTCCAAAGGTACGTACTTTTTGGAGTCTGCACATCTTGTGTGTCGTGCGGTCCTGTTGTTTGTATTCGATTTGGTGACGTTTCGTTTCGCAATTGAAACCGGACGAGCTCGGAGATGTGATGTGCTCGGTTTGATCAGTTGGGAGAAACATGAGATCTTTATCTGGAACACATCACCGCCTGTTGATTCCGTACACCAATGCCCCTTTGACGAAATGTGTCAACGAGACTTTACTATTATGTACTTAGGCACTTACAGCTTGTCATGACTTAGCCAGGAAGTCAGACTTCGCCCTCGTGAGGTCATTGCCGCAACAGCGGTGCAATCAGTGACCCTCATATGGTTTAAATTTATGCCACATTCAACTCGGCGCAGAGTCACTAGCGGTAATGCTGCGTTTCCAGTGTGGTACGTATCTGACTCTCTGCCAGTGATATCCACAGCAAATCCGACTCGAAATCCAACGGCGCCGCCGTACTACCGCCCGTTCGAACTTCGCTGCCAGACCCGAACATGTTCCGCAGATTGTCTAGCACGCGAGACCGTTCAGAGCCAACTTCGCCCTCACTGGCAAGATCACCGGTGTCACCACCCAGTTCCCCAACCGATCGTATTCATCCCTTCTACCAATATCCCTCGGGGAGCAGATTCGCCGAAGATACCGTCTCAGCTGTCTTGAGTTCTGAAACAGGGAGCGATGCTACCTCTCTCTCAGTCACTAGCGCTCAGTCCGTACCTCCCTGGAAGGGCTTGCGCACGCAGCCCTTCAAGCTCCAAAAATTACGTCGGGCAACTCGACCCTTTTTTGTGCCCCCATCACCTGTCGTCGTGGAAGAGGCCGTTGGTGATGTCTCGTTTGAATCCACCACTAGTATATGGAGTGTAAGTCTGCGTGTTTATCGTTTGTGGGCGCGCACTGACACACATTATGTATGTATCGTTGACAGACAGCATCCGAGTCAATATCAACTCTAACACCCCCACTGGTGCCGGTGCCATCGCACCCGATATCGTTCTGTCCTGTGCCACACCCTGCGGAATCGTTTACAGAATATGACCGGTTGCAAGTGCGGTCAGACGAGAGCCCCTCGCTCGTCATCCTTCGCGCCGTCGCCCCCGAGGAAAGTCAGCTCTGCCACGAACTCTTGCATACGTCTCTGCCTTCCGACCGTGACGCGATACGGGACATCATACCCCGCAAAAATGGGTTCGTAGACACCGTCATCGAGGCATACAATAATCATCGAGGGCTCATCGTGCGTCCGGATGACGTTTGGCTCGCGATCATGACGCAATTTAGTTTCTTCGTCAATGGGCATGGGGAGGCGCTTCGAAAGGTGTTTGTCGCTCACGAAGGGAAACGCGAGTTGGTTGTCGATTCGGGCGGAGATCGGTATTCCATGGACACGGCGTCCATGGTGCATCGTATGACGGCACTGATGGAAGAGCAGATCGCTGACCCTTCGCTCCGTGACTGGATCATGCCCAATTTCACGACGACGACCTCGGAGGATAAGATGACATGCGCCATCGTGATGATGGGGATGATGAAGGATTACTTTGCGTACAAATTCACCCTCCGATGTGGGATCCCCAAGGTCACGCTCGAGGGAGAAAAGAAAGATTGGGAAGCCATTCTCCACCGTCTCGAGCATCTCAAAAAATATGGCATCCAAACGATCGCATGGTACCATCTCCTACGACCCATTCTCTCCCGTTTCGTCACTTCCTACGATCACCCCACCCATCCAGACAACCTCGACTTTTGGAATAAGATCGCCCATCGGGAATTGGGAAGTGGTCCACAATTTTTGTCGGGGTGGATCACCGCGTTTTGTGTCTTCAACGAACACGGTCAATGGCAAGGCAACACGCTCAACGAAGACCGGATCCGGGGGCACGAACCCAAGAAACTCCTTCGACCCGCCGACCCGCTTCATCTGACCCCTTCCCACTTTGCTGCGATCTACACGGTCCGCGAGCGCGCGCCGTATCTTGCCTTGGACGGCTTTCCGTATCCGACGATCGAGAGTCAGGACGTTCCGTGTGGGTATGCGTGTTTGGACGTGGCGTTGGAGGATAATGGGGAGTTGATGGAGACGGCGTTGATTGCAGGGTCGGTAGGGGCGCAGATTTGTTCGACGGAGAAGACAGAGTTGTTTCGAAATGGATTGAGAGATACAGTGAGACCAGTGTCGGCGTGGTGGTATTTCATCAAGCGAAAGGTCGAGGAGGAGGACTCGGGGGAAGATGACAGGGACAGCGAGGGCTAGATGGGAGGTCTCTGTGGAGGATGTGTCGTGCTGCATGGTTCACCCTGAACGGGTACGTGACCGGTTTGTGTTCTTTATTTCGTGTTATTGGCCTATGCTTTGCTGGATGTTTATATGCCGCTTATATGTATCGTACTGTTCAAGTATCGTCTGTAGCATGAATCGCCTCTTCGAACCTGCGGTCGTCTGGGGTCTCGTCGCTCGAGACTTTTTCCTGGAGATCAACAGTCCATTCAAGCACTGTCTCGCTTGGACCAGTATCGAAATTTCAGAGTGTGTTGGGATGTCCCTCCGGTGAGCTCACTCACAACATGGAAGTACATGAGCTAGAGAGGCGCTTCGTATGATCAGAACGACTGTCTTCTGATCTCGAAGTATTTGAAGAGGTGATGGTGTATCACATAGGGCTACAACGACGATGACCGTGAAGATAAACAACAAGAATCCAGTTAGTTTGCAAACCAAGGACAAACCGAGTACAATTGTGGTGGTATTTCGAATTGCTGGACTTGGAAGGAATCATGTGGTGAGCGCAGCAAACATACTGTTGTACTCTTTGGCATCATCACGACCCATTCTGCACGAGATGAGACCCAGAGTGACGGATGTCATCGAACGAAGCAGTGATGACCCACCTTCGTCGTACTCCTCTGAGTATGCTGAATCTGTTACCATTACTGCTCAGCAAGTCACACTTCCGAGTCAAAAGTGATGCATTCATGGAGACCAGTCGCGCTCCGTTTTGTTGATCAATCCAGCCTGAGAGGCATTATCCTGTCGTTCGGGATGGGCCGATGGAGATGTGAACAATACACAACAGGTTTCCGGGCTCAAAGCAGTCATCGATTCATCGATCACCTCAAACATCGAAAGCCTCCTCCATGCATCGTATGCTTTACGTGGAAGAAATTCTTTGCAATATCTTTTCTTACATCGAATTTCTCTTACCTACACCATTTCTGAAACGGCTACCTGCACGTCAAAATGATATGCTCTCGCTGGCAAGGACATGCAGGGCATTCAAAGAACCGGCATTAGATATACTTTGGGCGCGTTTGGAAGACCTGTCACCTCTAGTAAGATGTCTCCCTGAAGCATCATCAGTAAGTTCGGAAGGTGTAAGGCAATTCAGGTGTTTCGACGAAAAGATGGCGAATGAATTTCCTGCAGCTTTACTCGTTCAACAGGCGGCTCGAACAAGCAGACTGGGACATTATTCTAGGTTATGCCCGTCGCGTGCAAGCTCTCCGTAGTTTGGAGGGTTCATGTGGCTTGGCTGTGGATTGTTTTGAAGAACTCTCCAAACCCCCATCCTCCACTGTGTCAATCTTCCCGAAGCTTCGTGATGTCTGGCTGACAGCACCCTGGAAGAAAATGTCTCGTTTCATGCGACAGCTCTCGAGTCCCAGGTTGACGAATCTCTATTTTTCACATACGGAGAGACTTGGAACTGCCATTGATGCATTCGGAGAGGGCTGTCCGAACATGGTGTCTTTCACTGTGTTGGGGTGGGCGAACCCTAACACAGTCTCGAGTCTCATCTGTCACTGGCCAAACCCTTACTCTGTCAATTGCATGCAGGTCGACCTAAACGTCGCAGCTCTCTCTCATCTCTCCCGCTTGCGTAACCTGCGTTATCTGGACTTCAGATTGCATGAAGAAGTAGCCGATTTGATTCAATCTTCCCAATCCGGTACCTCCATACACACTTTCTCCGCACTCCGAAGTCTTCGCATAATTTCCAGATCTTTAGCATCTGACTGGAAGTTTCTCCACCATTTTCGCCTCCCAGTGATCCGTGAACTTACTATTTTTCCTCGTGTCACCCCAACCATGCCGGAGCTCACATCATTTTTCGCTGTCCTCCAAGAAACCTGCGCCCACAATACTCTGATCAGCCTCAACCTCGTCCTTAGCTACTCCTTCGACTTCGAGTCATCGCCATCGGTGTCCGAAATTGACGATCCTGAGGATCTTCCCCCATACTACATAACCTTTGATCACCTCCGTCCCCTGACTGTCTTTGCGAACATCCTGTGTATAAGAGTCCATCTTTGTTGTGGCGTGGATCTGAACGAACGCGAGCTGCTTTGTTTAGCATCTTCATGGCCTCGTTTGGAATCCTTTTCGGTATGCAGTAACCAGCACTGGACTGCATCGAGCGGGATCACTCCCGGGGGTTTCGTACAGCTGCTAGAAATATGCAGGTCACTCCGAAGATTGCACATATTGTTCGACACTCGTAGCTACACAGAAATTCCGCAAGGACATCCATGGAGTGGACTTAGCATGCCGAAAGGTGCATCCATTCACCTCCAGAGCTCCCTCATCGAAGAAGAATCTATCAGCGCTCTCGCTGTTTTCTTCCACGTCGCACCGTACCCCGATTTCAAGCTGTATACCAACTGGAACGACCCTGATTTCGAAGATAGTAGGACATCTCAGGAGATGTGCAACCTGTATCATGATCGGTGGGTGAAGGTTGGGTCACTTGCCCGTAGTCTTTGGGAGGAGAGAAGGGCTTGAGACGCTCGCTGGTGGTTTGATTCTCAGATAATGTTGTACACTAGAAAATCGTTCACATGACGATACGTATATATCATCTCTTCTGTGCATGTTCTCAGCAAGAAAATCACTGTAATGAAGCTAATGAACTTGAAGGGCGACTACTTCCTAGGCAGAGTACTGCATCCCTGGCGCTGATAGCATTGGGCAACACAACTATCGCATCCTGAGGGGCGATAATGATGCCTGCAGGAGTCTGGCAAGTGATTCCTATAGCCTGAGCAACAAAGGGTCAGAACGGATACACAACGCAATGAAGAAAGCATATCTCGGCGCCGATCTTCACGCGTGTACTAACCGTAACTTCGCAAGGCTTGACAACTCCAACGAAGGCAGACTTTGAAGATCCCCTGGACTTGATGCCCGGCGCCTTGACCTCGATTTCAACGTCCAAAGCTTTGGACGCGGGGGGGAAGTAAGCAGCCAAAGCACCGGACGGCTCCGCCAAGCCAGCAGCAGGAATAGGGCCTTGTTTAACATCTGGGCGGAGATCGGTATATCATGTACACACATCTATGGAGCATTGTATAATGCCACTGATGGAAGAGCAGATCGCTGACCCTTGCTTTCGTGACTGGATCATGCCCAATGTCAGGACGACGACTCGGACCTCGGTGGGTAGGATGACATGTGTCATCGTGATAATGGGCATGATGAAGGATTGCTTTGCGTACAAATTTAGTACCCTCCGATGTAGGATCCCCAAGGTCGCGCTCGAGGGAGAGAAGAAAGATTGGGAAGCCATTCTCCACCGCCTCGAGCATCTCAAAAAATACGGCACCCAAACGATCGCATGGTACCATCTCCTACGATCACCCCACCCATCCAGATAACCTCGACTTTTGGAATAAAATCACCCCTCAGGAGTTGTAAAGCGGTCTACAGTGGTTGTCAGGGTGGATCACCGCGTTTTGTGTCTTCAACGAACGTAGTCAATGGCAAGGCAACACGCCCAACGAAGACCGGATCCGGGGACACGAACCCAAGAAACTCTTTCGACCCGCCAATCCGCTTCAACTGACCCCTTCCCACTTTGCTGCGATCTACACGGTCCGCGAGCGCGCGCCTTATCTTGCCTTGACGGCTTTCCGTATCCGACGATCGAGAGTCAGGACGTTCCGTGTGGGTATGCGTGTTTGGACGTGGCATTGGAGGATAATGGGGAGTTGATGGAGATGGCGTTGATTGCGGCGTCGGTAGGAGCGCAGATTTATTCAACGGAGAAGACAGAGTTGTTTCGAATTGGGTTGAGAGATACGGTGGGACCGGTGTCGGCATGGTGGTATTTCGTCAAGCGAAAGGTCGAGGACGAGGACAGTGAGGGCTAGATGGGATGTCTCTGTCGAGGATGTGTCGTGGTGCATGATTTACCCTGAACGGGTACGTGACCGGTTTGTGTTCTTTATTTCTTGGTCCGTGTTATTGGCCTATGCTTTGCTGGATGTTTATATGCCGCGTGTATCGTACTGTGCAAGTTTCGTCTGTAGCATGAACCGCCCTTGCGAACCTGTGGCCGTCCGAGTTCTCGTCGCTCGAGACTTTTCCACCGGAGATCAACCGGCCATTCAAATGATTCAAGCCACTGTCTCGCTTGGGCCAGCATCAAAATTTCAGAGTGTGTTAAAACGTCCCTTCGGCGTGCTCACTTACAAGCTAGGGTGGCGCTTCGTATGATCAGAACAACCGTCTTCTGATCTCGAAGTATTTCGAGAGGTGATGACGTGTAGGGTTACAGTTACAACGACGGTGACCGTCACGGTGATGATGATCACGAACGACAGGAATCCAGTCAGATTGCAAACCAAGGATAAACAGAGTACAATTGTGGGGGTATTTCGAGTTGCTGGACTTGGAAGGTATCATCATGGCGAGCGCAGCAAACATGAGCGTTGTTATACTCTGTGGCATCATCACGAGCCGTCCTGTACGAGAACGGATGAGACCCAGAGGGACGGATGTCATCGAACGAGGTGTTAACCCACCTTCGTCGTACTCCTCTGAGAGTCTGAGGAGTATGGTGAATCTGTTGCCCGGGCCATTAAACTGCTCACCAAGCCACACTTCCAAGTCATTCATAAGGACCAGTGACGCTCCGTTTTGTTGATCTATAAAGACAAAAAACGCAACGTGTTCGCATCACAGTACACCGTGACGAACGGTTTGAAAGCTCAGAAATACCGTGCGTGACGGTACTCCAAAGGCATTATGTAGGTCCTTCCATCGCTTGGCTCCAGGACGATGGGGATGTAAACAATACACAACAGGTTTCCGGTGGCTCAAGCAGTCATCGATTCATCGATCACCCCAAACTTCAAAGGACTCCATGCATCGTGTGCTCTACTTGGAAGAAATTCTTCGCAATATCTTTTCTTACATCGAATTTCACTTACCTACACGATTTCCGAATCCGCGAGCGGCACGTCAAAATGATATGCTCTCGCTGGCAAGGACATGCAGGGCATTCAAAGAACCGGCATTAGATATACTTTGGGCGCATTTGGGAGATCTGTCACCTCTAGTAAGATGTCTCCCTGAAGCATCATCAGTAAATTCGGGAGGTGTAAGGCAATTCAGCTGTTTCAACGAAAACATGGTGAATGACCTTCCTGCAGGTCTACTCGTTCAACAGGCGGCTCGAACAAGCAGACTGGGACATTATTCTAGGTTATGCACGTCGCGTGCAAACTCTCCTTGGATTGGATGGTTCGTGTCGCTTGGCTGTGGATTGTTTGGAAGAACTCTCCAGACCCCCATCCTCCACTGTGTCAATCTTCCCGAAGCTTCGTGATGTCGGGTTAACATCACCCCGGCAGGAAATCTCTTGTTTCATGCGACAACTCTTGAGTCCCAGGTTGACGAAACTCTTCCTTTACCAGACGGAGAACCTTGGAAATGCCATTGATGCATTCGGAGAGGGCTGTCCGAACGTGGTGTCCTTCACTGTGTTGGCGGGGGTGAACTCTAACACAGTCTCGAGTCTCATCTGTCACTGGCAAAACCTCTCCTCTGTGGCTTCCATGGGAGTCGACCTGAATGTCGCAGCTCTCTCTCATCTCTCCCGTTTGCATAACTTGCGTTATCTGGGCTTCAGATTGCGTGCAAAAGTAGCCAATTTGATTCGGTTTTCCCAATCCGGTACTTCCATACCTACCTTCTCGGCACTCCAAAGTCTTCGCATGATTTCCAGATCATTAGCATCTGACAGGAAGTTTCTCCACCGTTTTCGCTTCCCAGTGATCAGTAAACTTATTGTTGCTCCTTATGTTACTCCAACTGTGCCAGAGCTCATATCATTTTTCGCCGTCCTCCAAGAAACCTGCGCCCACAATACTCTGACCAGCCTCAACCTCTATCTTGGCGACTCCTTCGACTTCCAGTCAGCGTCATCGGCTTCCGAAACTGACGAGCCTGAGGATTCCCCCCCATACTACATAACCTTTGATCGCCTCCGCCCTCTGACTGTCTTTGCCAACATCCGATCTATAGATGTCGGTCTTCGTTGTGGCGTGGATCTGAACGAACGCGAGCTGCTTTGTTTAGCATCCTCATGGCCTCGTTTGGAATCCTTTTCGGTATGCAGTAGCCAGCACTGGACTGCATCGAGCGGGATCACTCCTGGGGGTTTCGTACAGCTACTAGAAAGATGCAGGTCACTCCAAAGATTGCACATATTGTTCGACACTCGTGGCTACACAGAAATTCCGCAAGGACATCCATGGAGTGGACTTAGCATGCCGAAAGGTGCATCCCTTCATCTCCAGAGCTCCCCCATCGAAGAAGAATCCATCAGTGCTCTCGCTGTGTTCTTCCACGTCGCACCATTCCCTGATTTCAGGCTGGATACCTACTGGGATGACCGATATTTCCAACGTATAAGAACACCTGAGGAGCTCTGTAACCTGTATTATGATCGGTGGGTGAAGGTTGGGTCACTTGCCCGTAGTCTTTGGGAGGAGAGAAGGGCTTGAGACGCTCGCTGGTGGCTCGATTCATAATGTCGCACACTAGAAAGTCTTTCACGTGACGATATGTGTCTATAACTAGGGAAACAAACGTGCGGTGCACGTTCGTCGCGTTCGTGAGGTCCTCGCGGAGAATCCCGGATCAGCACTCACCGCGCTGACTAAGCACGCCTCTGGTGCGTCGGCGGCGTCGCACGTCGCAGCGCTTGGTTTGCGAGCCTTGGTTTCTTTCCAGGGACGCGCGAATCGAAGGTGTCGTGCGTCGTCGCGAGCCCGAGATTGCCCTGAGTTTCTTGCGGGACTTTGCCAGGGAGGACCCACCCTCCTCCGTTCGGGGCAAGTTGCGGGCTGTGACGCGCGAATCACACTCGATTGAAGGTGTCGTCGCGCGTCGTCGCGAGCCCGAGGTCGCCCTCAGCTCCTTGGGGACAACCCACCGCCAGCACCCTCCGTTCGAGGCAAGTGACGAGTGACGAGCCGCAACGCGTGCTGCGTCTGGGTTCCGTCTGTGAATTGAAGAAGATGTCGTACGTCGTCGTGAGCCCGAGACCGCCCTGAACTTCTTGGGGGACTCGGACAGCCCAACCTCCGTTCGAGGCGAGTTACAACTTACGAGCCGCAACGTTGCGGTCGCCCTCAACTTCTTGGGAACAACCCACCCTCCGTTTGGGGTGAGTTGCAACAGCTACGTCCCCCGTCACACAGGTTGTGACTTCGTTTCGTCGGGCGTGGCGCACGACTGCTGGCCAGTGGGTATGTCTGCGCTGGGGTGTGAGGACTGTGTCCCCTGTCCGTCCCGCCGGATCCGAAAATCGGCGTGAGCTGCAAGCACCGCAAGGGGTCAGAAGGTCGATCCATGGTGTCAGAAGGTTGAGACACGAACCTGAGGGCCGTTTCGAGCAACTTGAAGCTGTCGTGCGTGTCTTGGCAACTCGGATGCTGGCGGGAGGTCGGTTTGAAGTCAAAATGGCGTCATGATCGGTACTGGAGCTCGTCAGTGGGAAATACTACTGTAGTATGGAACTCACCTGGCTCCTGGACCGTGTAAACACTGTAAAGCGAGCAAATTGAGCGCAGAGATCTTTGCTGCCGACGTGTGACGCGAGGAGGTGGTCCAACAAACGAAGAACAAACACAACAAACTGTTTGTTTCTCGCCCCACCACACTTTAGCCACTTTGCACCGCCTTTTTCTCACTTTACCACACTTTACACGCACTGCGACGACCCTCGTACCGGGAATGCTCAACGTTTTCGCCCATTACTTTCTTTCGCGGGATCACGAACGCCTCACAATTGTCAGCAGGTGAGTTCCGCGCTGGCCTCATGCAACCTGCTGTTCACAGCCCAGCCGACGTCCCTGTAGCCCTCCTCCCTGTCGACTTCAACGCCTGCCTAATTTGGGTGGATGAGGTAAGCGTTCTCGGACAATGAGCGCGAGGCACCTCTCATCAAACCCACTTCCAACCGCTCGTCCGCAAGGAGGGTCTCAAATTATTCACCCAGTATGAGCGACCCAAGGACGAAGGTGAGGTTCGTAGCATCGAACGCAGCGCGTTGAGGACTTTATTAAGCGCTTTACCTCCTGTGCATATAGGTCGAGAGTCTACAACCGGACAAAAGGCTCTTTACGCCTTCCGAAGTGTACACGACGTTCGAAAAAGATGTCTGATTCGGATCTGCACCTGATTGGGCTCTCGGACGAACGCGCGCGGCCTGAGTGGATGATTTTGACTGTGATACCGTGCCTCCACCTCCTGTCCGCCCGAGTATAGTGGCGGACAGGGGTGCGATGACCAGTGAAGACAATCAATTTGACCTATAAGCTCGGAGATATCATCAAAGCTTCTGCAAATGTTCAGCGCCGCAAGTGGGAGGAAGCTCCTGCACTGGCTGCATGTGTCATCCCAGAGTTCGAGCAACTGCTACAGGTGAGCCCAATGAACAATATTTGTTTGCATCGCATTGCTGATGATGCCATGCGACTGTTTCTTTTACGGGCAGTTTTGTGTTACCGTGTGTAGTATGGACAACGACATGGCTGGTATCCCAAGACCATCAGAGCAACATGGGGTGGCATCGTCTTCCGTGAGAAGGGCCCAGAGACCACACGATCGGTATTTACGGGGATTCAAACGGTCGCCAACTTCTGGCTATCCCACAACTCAAACAGTTTTCATATCAGCACTGGTCATGGTCAGTGTATCGGGGAGAAGAAGCACAGTGATTATGAGCTTGGAAGTGGAGGTGACTCGGATAGACTAGAGTCTCTGTACATACTACTATGTGTTCGAGCTGCATTGTAAGGGCTGCAGCACAGTTGTGCTTGTAATGGCGATCTCGCAAATTAGGGTGATGGGATCAGCAGTGGTCGTGATGAAATTGGTCCAGCGGGAGTGGAACACGGGTCTTCCTCACCCCTGCACAACCAACCAACCCTGCCATGGGGTGGTCGACAAGGAAATCACCACAGTCGCCCAAATCTCCCACCAAGATCCATAGAAAGTGGCCACCTTCGTCCTTGAAATCTCTGAGGGTCATTGAAGAGCTGGAGGAGGCAGGCAAGGAAGCCCACCTGAAAGCCAGGAACACCAAGAAATGTTACAATGGACATGTCAAGTGCGGCCGTGAGTGGCTTGCACAGCATTTCTTGACTGACAGTAGCAGCGGTGAGGAGAAGCCATGGCAGCCAATCTCCGACAGTGTCAGCGAAGATGACACGTACGCTGACCCAGTGTTCCCGCACGCATTTGATCGTGTGCCAAATGAATGCTCAGACAAGGCACTTGCATTGCTCTTGACCTACAAGGGCTTTCACCAGAGCCTGAGTAAGGGCACGGTTGAGGGTGTTCGGGCCGCATTCAAGGACCTGTGGGATACATCAGGAAGCGTGCATCTGTGCTAAATGGTCTAAATTGATCTAACTGTCTAATTTATCATCTAAATGTTCTAATTGTGTCTAAATTAGACATTTAGCTCATTAGAAC